>JAGDQP010025379.1:0-26974 GCA_022664845.1 Lepisma saccharinum | reverse complement strand
TAAATTTTTCGTTAGTCTGCGTTCAAAATTACGCTTTCCACTGTTGTTTTAATCTTGTTTCTTTGCCTAACAATAGAAGTCTCTCAACAATGCATTTTCGGGAGTACGAAAATTTCGCCCATACCTTGCCCCAGGTAATGGTGGAGTTCTCAGTTGCTGAAAATTTTGTAGTTCTACGTTAAAAATTACACTTTCCGTTGATGTTCGAAATTTCTCTTTTTGCCAACAATGGAGGCCTTGCAACAATGTATAATAGAGAAAATAAAAAAATCGCCCATATGTTGCCCTAGATATTGGTGAAGTGATTCTAAGTTCGAAGTTTCATATATGTTTGATGAAAACTGTGTCTTCCATTGATGTTTGAAATTTGTACATAGTAGATACGTGAGATTGCATTGCCATCTAGCGTCAGAGATTCACACTATTTCCAAGGAAAAAGGAACCTTAACCGATGACATCAGCTTCCTGGACAGCAATTCACGCGGTGACACAAAAATAATGATATAAGAATGAGATACTGTGTTATAATAACCATTTTAATTTTTATTTCCTTTCTTTTAATTTTTTTCTCTTGAGAGTGCTAATGAAGCAGTAGCATCGAAGAAAAACAACAAGCGTTCAATCCTCAAGTACTTACTTCAGAAAACAAAGTATTTCTTTCCGATACCTTGATGTCGCGCGGTCGTCAAACTTTTTGAGTTACGACCTTCTTTTTGTAATATTTTTTTTTCATTTATTATGGGGATTGGAATACGTATATTTTCTTTTCTTTCATGTTATGTAAATAAATTACTGGTAAAGGGTCATATTTAAATATATTTTTGGTAAATCTTAACCAAGATAAACTGGCAACCAGATTTTCAAACTTTGCTTCGTTTATCCACGTAGTGGATTAAAGAGGCAAAGTGGTGGGGTTGTTGATCAGAGGGAATTGATCTCATTTGAGGTAACTTCGACAAAGTACGCCACTGCCCGCAGCCAGACAGTCAAACATGCGAACAACCAGGAAGAGCATTCCTAAGAATCCTGGGCTCACAATAAATAGCGGCGGGGTAAACAGCATGATCATCAATGGATTTTAATCGACAAACGTAGTGGGAGGTAATCGACAGCAGTCTTCGTTCTGGTGGCCAACCTTCCTGCAAACTTGACCTGTCACCGGTCCATGCCAGTGCCCGGCCATACCACCAAAAAGCCAATCATTGAGGTAATGATTGGGCGTCCCTTTTGAGCACAAACAGCCAGCTGTACCTGAAGTCATCTGCTGCCGCTGCCTAGAAAGAACCCAGGGTTCAAGCCACGCTGCCGTCCACCAGTTCTCTTAGGATCCTTGGTGAGTGAGATCAATGGTTCGTTTGCTAGCGTATTTTAGAGATGGTGATGTCTCGTTGCCCGAATATCTTGGTTAAGACCTATAGCTGTATGAGTCAATAAAATCCCCTCTTGGTTTTTGACCTGTGCATATCATTTATGTATTCCCAGCGTCTACCCGATACCTATGCCTACCACTACTACGTAATAAGCCCCCAAGGTACTTTCCAAGCATTTGCTGCCCTTTAGGTAAGGATTACCTCAGTCATACCAGGCAAGTGCCGGGATGGTACCACGACTTTCAAGGTAGGAGTTCTTGAAGTCATCAATATATATATATATATATATATATATATATACAATATACTAAAGGAGCAAGCGAGACCTCATTTAACATGGGAAGGGTATAGGACATGTGCACTCGCAAGATTTGAAAAAGTTGCAAAAGGACAAAACCTCGTTTTTGACCCTAAATAACGGGAAAACTAAGGTACAGAGTGGGAATTTTCATAGCCTAAGTCACCCTTACGATAACTTTAATGAGGTCTTATAGGTCACATGTGCTCGCCGACTTGCCGTTCTAGTACATGTCGCGCTCCGTAGAACGTATTTCAGCGGTTTTCAACTTGGTCAAGGTCACCGTTCTTGCCTCCATTTTGCATTTATCCCGCAGACACCCGCGTTGCCATGGCAACCAAACCCTGTTCAAAACCTGCCCAAAGGACGAGCAATCTCAACTTTAAATGCGCACTGCGTTTTGCGCATGCATTGCTGGGCAATGAGCTCGCAACTGCGTTACTCGCTTACTGTGTTATTGGTATATAAATATAATAATAAATATAATAATAATAATAATAATAATAAATATAATAATAATAATAAATATAATAATGGTATACAATAAAAATAATAATAATTAATAAATAACATCTGTTAAGCGTCATAATTCCATCTCAAAAGGTCATTTTGTATCTAAAACGATAATGTTTCGTTAAAAGCCACTATTGTCGATTGAAATTCAGTATTTTGTTACGAAAATACCTTCTCGTCGAAAAAAGAGTAAACGATATCCACAAATTAAATTCACAGCAAATATTTATCTAGAATGGTAGCACTTCGGTTAGAAATTATGTATTTCAAGTTAACATAGATAAGACCGAAAGTATTTTTAACAAGAATCCACATGTCTAGTTGTCTACTATACATTTTGTTACTTGACGTTCTGGATTGTTTTAAAACGACTCCAGTACTTATTAAACAGTTTTGTCTCATCTAATTCCTTTCACGATTTAATTTAACTATATTTTAGTTCTAGTGGTACACTTTTTACAAAGTCATTGTATGCAATATTTACATATTTTCTCTTTTAATGACTGTTATGTAATTGATACGTTATCCTTGTGAACTACGGTAATTAAGCAAATTATATATTTTCATCACACGTGTTGTATTTGTCAACTGTCTGATACAGCTCTTTTGCTCTTCTATGAACTTTCATATTCATATTCATACATTTTCCATCGTTTCACATCTTAGATATTTTGATTTCGTCAAACTTCTAAAATAAAAATATACAGTTAAAATTTGATTACAACTGGCAATTTCATATGCATAAAAATACAGACACACCGTCATTTAGAATATTGATTAAAAAGTAGTTTACACAAAAATTACATGTTAACCAGTGTAGAATAATTTATACATAAATATAAAGAATTAAAACCTTAAAATTTATCCTCTTTCGATAAAAGCGTTTCGATTTCTTTAAGATTGTAAGTGCTATTTTCCTTCAAGAATTTCTTTAACTTCAAATTGAAATTTTGTTTTCCCAGAATTTTTATATTTTCTGGTAATCTATTATATAGCCTCATTCCCACTTGCTCATAACTTTTTTGTGTTACATTTAGTCTACATTTCGGAATATTGAGTTTTTGACATTGTCTAGTATAATGTGAGTGCACTTCCAATCCCGCTACATAACTATTAATATTTTCTTTTATAAATTTCATGCATTGATATATATACATGTTTGTTAGAGTCATTATTCTGAGGTTTGGAAATGCATCTCTGCAACTATCTGTAGGCTGTAAGTCGGCTAATTCTCTTATTGCCGCTTTTTGTATAATAAATACACGCTTCGCACCATTTGAATTACCCCATAATATCAGTCCATATGAGACTATAGAATGAAAAAAAGCATAATAAGTCTGTAACAACCAATCTTTTGGAATCATAAACTTAAGCCTACGTATTAAATATATGATCTTATTCAATTTCTTACAGAGATTGTCTGTGTGCGTTGACCAGTTAAGTTTTGCATCCAATGTTATACCCAACAATTTAACTGCATCTCTTCCATTCTTGTTTTTCATACTATTTAGTAGGGAGAAAAATACTTTCTCAGTTTTGTTTTCATTTAATGAAAGACCATTTCTATCGAACCAATCTTTAGCTATCTTTAAGTTAGCCTCATTCACTGTTTCAAGATCATTAATATTATCCCCTTTTTCAATAAATGTTGTATCATCAGCATACATAACAACGTATATTGTTATGCATTGTTATTACGTGATCTATGTATTTCTTCTTGAGTTACTCCAGTACTTATTAAACAGATTGTATCACACCTAACTCCTTCCAAGTTTACTGACAATATACACTGAAGTGCCAAAAGTCATGGGATACACACCTAATAACGTTTGGGATCCTCTTGAGCAAGGCGAAATGCAGCAACTTGAAGCGGCAGGAACGCGACAAGTTGCTGGTAGTCCGCTGGATGGATAATCAGCCATGCAGTTCCGATTTGGTGGTTGTTGTGGGAGGAGGACCTGTCACGAATAGCACGTTCGATGATATCCCATATGTTTTCGGAGGTAGTGCTTCATCAAAAACTGCACTTATATCATTTCATTTCTTGATGTTATAGGAAATATCAAGCTGGATGCATTTGCCAAATAGTCGAGTATTAATTGTGGAGCTTATTTTTAAAAGTATCTTGTCCAAAAGCAATAAATGTTGGGAAATCAAGAAAAAACACTTGTCATATAATTCTTATTTTTCATTGATAGGAAAAATTTGCACCCATAAATAGAAATAGTACTAAAAGTTTTAGTTTACCAAGATCCATTTTAGTAAAAAAAAAATGGGAAACAAGATATTTTCAATTTTTACTGTTAATTACTGTTTCTATACACTTACTTTTTGATAATTAATGCTTTTACAGGAGTTCTGGATTCATTAAACTTTGCTAATATATTAGAAAATAATGAAATGAACTAACTACCAATATCTCAATTTTACTTTTGTGGACAAGGGACATTTTGATTGTAATACGGTGATAACCACAATTGTAAATACGGTGATTCAATAGACCTTATGTGTTGTTTTCTTGTTTTAATATCCGTATGCTTCAACAACTCCCCTAAAAAATCTAGATTTAGTGGGTTTCCAGAGATACGGTTAGACCTTTTGCACCTTTTCTTATTTCTGCTTTTTCGATATTGGCGATTTCTGCTCTTATTACCGTGTCCACATGTTCTCTGAAAACTACCAATTTGTTGAACTTTTGCTTTCGATTTGTCTTTCTTCCGTTTCTTACGATTCTTTTTACCTATGCTTCTCTTTTTGTTATTTATCAATGTTTTGTTATCTTTCTTCCTTTCTGTTCTTGTATTTTGCCTTTCTAGATTAGTAGGTTTAATTTCTATTTTCTTGATCTTAGGGTAGGACTCTAACCCTTCATTTTCATTTATATGCCTAATATAGTCATGACTCTGTAAATCAGTTAAAGTGTGTTTCTGCTTAGACACATGGGAATTATCTCCTTTCTGTATATCGATTGAATTTATAAAAGTGCCTTGTTTAGATTTTGTATTGTAATTATTAGGAGCAGTCAATAAATAACGAGGCAGAGAATAGCTCACAATAATTATTTCACTGATCTTAAAAGTTTTGTTCGCAGTTCTTTAGGCATTTATGTCGTTGTGATACTAGGCGAAGAATACCATGCTCGTAGAAATCCTTCGGCTACTGTTTGAACGAACTGCTCACGGACACCTTGACTTCATCGTTTGTTTAAAATCGTTGTGCGCTTCCACTGAAGACTTTGCCATTTGGTCTTGGGCTCAAAGTGGTGGCACCAACTTTCGTCACGTGTAACATCTGCTGAGAGAGAGTCGTTCCCAGCGTCATTGTAACGCTGCAGCGATTGAAGAGACATGGTCATGCGACAGACCTATTGTTCTGGTGTCGCTCTCAAACTTAACAAAATTGACGAAGCCGCTGCTTGGCTAGCATCCTTTTCACATTTGATTCGGGACACATACGTCATCTAGCGAAAGAAACATGCGCTAAACGTCTTCCTCGCACCAGTACCTACATTTCATACTCGTCTCACGTTTTCTCTATACCATAGTGCTCGTGAGGTATCCTCTGCCTCGTTATTTACTGACTATACATAATGTTCCTCATCAAATGATCTGGTAATTCCTCCATATTCACTTGATCATGACCCACTATTGAACTAGAAAACTATTGCATGTATTCGATATTACACTTATATTAGTTTCGAAGGAATCATTGGATTCCTTTGAAACACCCATTCCTGGTTTTTCTTTCTCATTCTTTTGCTCACCAATTTCTTTTACTGGTTCATCATCACGTTGCTTTACTAGATCATCTCCATCTGTTACCTTTGATTCATTATCACACTTTTCTTTCATTATTACATCTCTTTCCTTATTAACAATTTGCGAATCAACACTCGATTCAAGGTTGTTTTCCGGTATATCTTGACTATGGTATAGTTTATCCAAATCACGTAGCTTCTGCATGAATTCGTTGAACTTACGATCTCTCTCTTCGATACGCTTTCTTCTATCTTCACGTCTTCTTTCCCTTTCTCTCTTCCTTCTCTTCTTTGTTTTTCTTCTTCTCTTCCTTTCCTTTCTCTTTTTCTTTATTCCAACATTAACAGCAATCGATCAAATATCTTCTCTTGGATTGACTCCGCTTCCTTCTCACTTTCCATTTGTTGACTACTTGTTTTATTTCTTGTCATATGCGGGTTTGCTACTTCAGAAGGTGCTTCAACAATATCCTCAGTTGTACCAACATTGGCCTCCATAGCTATTACTGCTTCGAACTTATTGTAATGGGGTAATGGGGCTCTTTCATTATATGAAAGGAGCTTCTCCACCTGCCGACATCTCTAAGTTTGATTAAGATCTCACCTCGGTGAAGATCGGGTCACAAGACTGGCTCTACTCAACATTGATTTTGATGTAATTATTAGGAGCGTTCGTAAAATAATAGAGGTTTTCATAGGACAAAAGTAGGAGATTACATTCTCCTTTCGACGTAAAATTTTGATTTTGTTACTATCATTTTGTCAAATATTATCTTTAACTCGCACATTTGAGAGACAATGTGTGGGTTTCGTTAACCTTCGTTAAGAATTTAACAAGGCATTAAGAAGTTTTAAGTGCTTAGAAAACTGTTAGATATATTAACTAACGATTCGTTAAATTCTTAACGAAGATTTGTGCATCCCATCGAATATACCATACGACTGTAATATGTAATAAGATGCTGGAGTCTTGTTAATTAAAATGGTAACTTCAAATTGATTCAAAAAATGAGAACTTTCCGACATCAGTTCTTCCTACTTCCCACTGAAACGCCCCTACCGAAACTTGGTTCTGGGTCCGCCACTTCGGCGATAAGGTTCTTTGCCACAGGATACAAAGCTGTAATAGAAAATGAAGGATAATATCTAATGAAACGTTCCGATGTACTGATGTTATATTCTATTTATATTAGTACCAGAATCATTTTTTTTTCGGATAACATATATTACAATTATTATTATTTTTTTTTTACCTGTGAGCTTGTATGTAACTCCATGTGTATGGTCTAATTCTTTGTTCCAAGACAGAGTTGTATGCGAAATGCCACCACTTGTCAGCATTCTTATGAACAGGCACTTTTGGATGAAATCTACAAAACTTTCTGAAAAGAAAAGTTGAAACGTTCCGTAAAAATTACAATCACATCTTAATTTCATCAACAGCTATAAATATAATTAAATTTATAGTTATAGAAATAAGAACAGAACAAACACTCTACAGACGTTCCTTTGGACTGAAGTTGTATCGTTAAGTTCTTTTCCCTCGATCGGGCAAAAGGTTGAAAGTACCTACCATAGATGAAGAAGAGTTCGCTCCTCTCCACCATCACGCAATTCAGTGATTGATGAGAACTTAAGAAGGAGAAGTACTTGGCAGCAGCAGCCTGAAAATTTATGTTCAATATAACATGAATTCGCACACATTTTAAAGGCAAATAAGGGTTTAATTCAGTTCTTTTAAAAAAATGACTGAATAGTGCCATCAATATGATGCATCTCAATTTGAAGGTACATTTTGAACACTGTACGTGATATTCTCTTTTTATAAATACGGACAACAAATTCCCATAAGAAAATTACAAAAATTAGAGGAAAATGTTTGCGTATATATTACATTAAGGAAAAGAGCTAAATGCTTCGGACCTTTTAGAGAATGGAGTACTATCTTTATATTTTTCCGCTACTTTGCTATTTTTCGCTGTTTCCAAAGACATTCATTACACAATCGATGAGAAATTATATCCTTTATAATTGAATCGACAGCAATCAGAAATTCTACTGTTTTCGTATTCATGTAGTTATGGCACTATGGTCACTTCTCATCCCACTTTCCTTCACAGCGGGAGCCGGTCCTTTTGAATACATACTTCTTAACAGAGGCGGGCAGGAAGGAAATCATCGTAAAGAAGAGGAATTTCAATTACGAGGAATGGCAAAATTTATGACCTCTTTAGTTGATAGTTTCTGTCTGGCCGTAACACGAAATAAGGAAGAAGGTTTAAATTTTTTTGAAATTTTCTACAGAAAACTGTAGAACTCCGAAGAAGAACTACGAAATGAAGATTCAGAAGAAAATGGTGTAGAAGTCCCAGACGAAATGAAAGAAGTGGATAAAGTACTTCGAGGAATGAAGAATGGAAAATCTTTCGTATCTTTCTTCTTTAAGTATAAATAAAAGAATAATGTACAGTTAGACACCTAAAAGGATGAACACAATTAAAACCCATTTCCTAGTAACTAATTTAAACTACTTCATTGAAATTACGTTGCAAAGTTCCTTCAAACAATCCTTTTATTGTCGAAACAATAAGACAAGACGGGAAAAAATGGCGCGTAAAAAAATGAGACAGGAAATTCTTTAAGATAGTAAATGAAATATAGTCACTTGCCCAAGAAAGTACCTGAGCATTTGTCCCATGGCTACGTCTTTATCTTGATGTGCACCCACTAAATATACGAACACTTATTTAATGTATTATATGAAACAAATAAACACCTGTTACTACCTTGTACCTTCTTGAAGAAGGCAACGCTTCTTTAATTCTATTGTTAATGAAGTGGTCTATTTCACCAAATGAAAAGCCAACGCTAAGAAGGATATGCCTCCTCTTGCCACTACAAGCCGGCGCCCATGGTTGGAGGTATCATCGCGGCACTTTCCTGTTGTGACAGGAAAAACATGTCAGGTCAGGATGGTCGGCCTCTGGTATCGAACTCAGGACCAATCTATGTGAAGACGAGAGAGAGAGAAAGAGAGAAAGAAAGAGAGAGAGAGAGAGAGAGAAAGAGAGAGAGAAGTTGGTGGTAATATTTTAAAAAGAAAATAAGATAAGGAGACAGATTCCACTAACAAAAGAATCATATTGTCAATGCATTTCAGATCTTTGCCTGGAATTCCTGCCTTTAAATTGCAAGTGTGTGTGTGTGTGTTTTTCTTTTTTCTTTTGACGATTTTCTTGGTATGTGTGTAGAATATTCTATGAATATCTGAATGTCTGGAATGAGCGAATATCCTGGGGATATATCAAGTGTATTCTACGAATATGTCGAAAATAATTGTTCTTTGGGGGGATATTCTTAGAATATTCTAACAAATAAATCTATCAAGGATTCAAACTGCCTTTTCGACCAATCTTCATAGAGGAGTGGGGTACACCATGAAACCATGATTAAAGTGCTTTCGTCCATAAAGACGGGCGCAGAGGTCAAAAGTTTGATTCATAAGAGTAAGTATTTATAGTGTGATCTAAGTCGGAAAACACAATGTTTTCCGCCTTAGATAAAATAAAATGTTTGTAATAATGGAAAACAAATACACGTGAATATATATTGGGTCAATGCATTATCTTTTAGAGGATACGTTTGTCATTGCCGCCATCTTGAAGTAAGTCATCTTGAATCTTGCTCGATTTTTTAAATGGGATGGGTGTCATGTAACATGGGCCAGAATTTTACCAGAAATACATTGGTGAAGTCAGTTTTGCCACAAATTTATTTTTGAGAGAGATAATGAGATACTACATGAGTATGCGTAGCTGATTGAAAAAAGTCTGGTAATGTTCTTCTTGAAACAGAGCAAGAAATGAAGACCAAATGCACAAGTAACCACCTAACCAGTGCTCATTACTTGTGCATTTCTTGTATTGTTTCAAGATGAACAGAGTATTTCCAGGCTTTATTCATTCAAGTACGCATACTCATGTAATATCTCTTTATCTCTCTCAAAAATACATTTGTGGCAAAACTGATTTCACCAATGTATTTCTGGTAAACTTCTAGCCCAGATTGATATGTTACATGACACCCTTCCCATTTAAAAAATCGAATAAGATTCAAGATGGCGGCCATGACAAACGTACCCTGTAATAGATAGAATATTGACTCAGAATCTATCCATGCGTATTTGTAAGCATTTTACAAATAAACCTGTGTTTTCCTACTTAGATCATAGGGTAAGTACTTATTCGTATGAATCAAACTTTTGGCCACTGCGCCCGTCTTTATCGACGAAAGGACTTTTAATCATGCTACATCTGGTGGTTCCCTGATGTACTCTTAGTAGTATATGGGCCAGTATTGGTAAGGTGAGTATAATTTGGAGGTACCAGATTTCCTTCTAACCACAATTGTATTGGTACCTGAGGACCACGAAAAACTATGATGGCCGTCTCGGAACGGTAGCGTTTCAAGATGGCGTCGAATCAAAGATGGCGCCCGAGTCGATTTATAAAACTGGCAATATCTCGGCTCCTAATTATCGAATTTTAACGCTCTTTTTTTTAACGTAGCTCTTTATATTTCAACAAATATTGTTCTCATTATTTTTGCCGTATCTTTGACGATATGTAAGGAAAATAACAAAACAAATGAATTTCGAAGCGCTTTAAGTTTCATTTAATCTATACTAATCATGACAACAAAAGATTTTATGAAAAAATACTTTGGGCAAAAGAAAAGACAAACTAATTAACTTTCGTTTGATGTATTTTTGAACATTCTAACAATAATACAGCCGGAAATATCAAGATTTGAATGTTCAAAGCTGCGCGCGGCAGCACTGCAATTGAGTGTAAACAATGAAAAGTGAGGCTGAATGTTTCCATAAACACTCGCACAGTGTTGGGCTGTTGGCGGCAAGTAAAGGTCGGACAGCAATAACAGAGTAGAACTGATAGCACCTATTGTAAACAATAAATACGGGAGCTGGTGGAAAAATATTTTACTGAGTTGTATTGACGATGCAATTTCCTTTATTTCGATCATTTACTATTACCTTGTTTGTGAGTGTGAAGTTTGTTTTTGTCAGGATCTAAAATGTCCGATGAGGAATTGTCATGTAAAAAAGGAAACATGAACAAACAAAATGCATTATTTGTGGTCAATGTGAAGTGCTTTCACCAAGAGATTTAACGTCGTAGTCAGTTCTATATAACGCTACGTTAAAACGACAATTTACACCTATCTTGGATATTTCCATTGAATGTGATTGTGATCTTATAAATGTGAAATACCATCGAGAATGCCGAGCGAGTTTCACTCACCCGAAGAGTTTAAAAGTTTTGGTTGCGGATTCTGTTGGTCCTTCCTTTCAACCTAGCAAATTATCAGAGGTAAGTAGAGAACATTTTCCCCGTAATATTTCGTAAAGTAGAAATTACAAGAAAATTTGCATATTTTGCGATAAAGACAATGAGTATCTGAAAAACAGTAGAACACGAGAACGTTTAACACAGCCTATAGACTTGCGAGCTGATGAGACGTTGAGAAGAATCTTTACGGAACGCTGTGATATTTTTTTTTTTTTTTTTGCAATAACGGCTGGAGATATTGTTGCACTGGAAGCCCGTTTTCATAAGACATGTTACATTAGTTATACACGGAAGCGTCCGGCAACATCGAAAAGTACAGACTCTTATCTAGAAACCGAAAGCTCAGCTTATAAACAACTGTTTTAATTATATTTCTACAAACTTGTTTGTAAACCAAAATATCTATAAAAGAAATGATTTAATTTTGAAATTAATTTCTTACTTTCCGGCGGATAAGCGAAACCAAATAAGAAAGTCAATATCAGGGTAGAGAATAGCTCAAATTAATTATTTTAAAACAAAGATGAAATTAAGCCTTGTTCATGAATAAGAATCGTCCAATTTTCATTCCTTACTTGTTATTGTTTGCTTCTAGTCGGTTCTCCTGATGTTTTCAATATGTGGAAAATACTTCTATGAAATATGAGCAATAAGAATAATGAATGTATGATCAAACCATTACGGAAATAATATTTCTATTGAAGCGATGTTATTCAATGCTGTTCTCTAAGTTGATCAAATGTAATAGTGGGCATAAGGTGTAATTTGCAAAGTGTATCCATGATATGTTTAGCTCATATGGAAGTTCGTGTTCTACAAATTACTGAAATAAATCAAGAATATCATGTTTGGCCCTATGATTACGAATATGTTTGATTTACTATTTACAAAAGGTTAAATCCAGTATAGTGGGTACGTTTTCCTATAATAGTAATTCAACCACCTCAATAACAAATATATCCTTTCCCAACTTCATCATCATATACTATTAGTGGCGATGAGTATTAAAGAACCCAACTATAGGTATGGCAAGTGTAGAAAAGCATTTTCTCTTCCAAAATTTCACAATGTTACAGAAAAATGTAAAAATTTTATACAGAGAACTATAGGAAAAGTTTAAGATTTCTTTAATGATTTAACTTGCCGTAGTAAGAAAAGTAATAATTCTGGGGACAAGCAGATCACGCATAATAATATAAATGGCATTCAAATAGCTCCTTGCGTGATAGCTGCTCAATTGAATAACTATACGACTTGCTTGGAGGTAGATACTGATGCGGAAGTAAATATCTTGCCTAAAAGACTACTTGAAAAGGTTAATCCAGAAGAAATATTTCACAGTGATTTAATGCCTTTACTTGCGGTATCTGGACGTAACTTCCAGGTAAAATGCTAAAGTTTTACTGACCTGTAAAATAGGAAATGGTTGCTATCATCTATGGTTTTATATAGTGGATACGAGTATAAAATATCCTTTGTTAGGTAGGGCTGGATTAAGTTTGGTTTGGCTAGATTGGTCTCAATTCTTTATGACTACTTTAGATAAATACAATTTTGATTCGGCTATTTTAGAGTAACATACGACCGACAATGTTTTGCAACTAAAACAGAGTTTACAAAAAAATCTGGAGACAAAGTATGCATCGGTTTTCACTTCGAGTATTTTAGAGCCTGTTCGGAATTATGATGTTAATATTGAATTGAAAGAGGATGCAACTCCAATTTTTAGGAAGGCATATAACATTCCATACAGTTTACAGGAAAAAGTCCATGAAAAATTATTGAAATTACAGGAGCAAAATATAATTTTATCCAGTATCTTACTCTGCATGGGTGACACCAATTGTTATTGTACCTAAGAAACAAACAAACAAACAGGGAAAAATCCATATCTGCGCAGATTTCAAGACAACGATTAATAGATATGTGAATAATATGTCATATCCCATGCCAACATTAGATGATATATTGTCAAAAATTCAAGGAGCAACAACTTTCTTGGTATTGGATTTAAACCAACCTTAATTAAGATTGGATGAACAAGCTAAAAAGTTAATGGTTATTAATACTCTTTGGGTACTGTATTCTTATAATCGCTTGGTCTTTGTCTATCCAGTTCATGCTTTATTTTTTTTAAATATGGATGTTACATTAGCTGAGTTTCCGTTTGCAAAAGCATTCTTGGATGACGTCATAATAGCGGGTAAAGATACTCAAGATTGTTATAAGAATACTTGTGCAGTTTTCTCAAAATTTCAACGATTAAATATTAGAATTAAGCTTTCAAAATGTCATTTTTTTTCAACTGAAGTCGAATATTTAGGACATCTAATATCTGCCCAGGATCATATTCCACTTCCTAAACACCAAAAAGCTATTGCTGACTGTCCAGTTCCCTTAAATCAACACCAATTAAAGTCTTTCCTAGGAATGGTTACTTTTTTTGAAAGCACATTCATAATTTAAGTTCACATACACATCATCTAAACAATTTATTTTAAAAAACTATCATTGGAAACGAACAGACGCAATTTGTCGACCTAAAACAGATTATAGGCAACAGTGATAAGTTAGCTATTTTTAATCCTTCAGAAGACGTCATTATGATCACAGATGCCAGTCCATTTAGTGTGGGTGTTCAAATTTGTAACAGAGATAGTGAAGATAGATTAAAAACAGTATCTTGTGCGTCAGTCACTCTTTCAACTGCCGAGGCTAATTACTCTCAATTTGAGCGGGAAAATTTAGGTTTAATTTTTGGTGTAAGGTAGTATCACAAGTACTTGTATAGAAGATTTTTCCATATGTGGACAGATTCCATACCGGTAAAATTAATTTTCGGAGAAGAGCGTCCTTTACCTTCAACAGTGCACCCTAGATTATTACACTGGGCGACAAATCTATCGGGCTACAATTTCAAGATAACATACACAAATCAAGTAAAAGTACCAGACTGTCTTTCAAGATTACTACAGCCGGAAACAACAGGCGACTCAGAAGAATCCCAACAGTACGTGTTAGCCATAAATCAGCACTCTGATGTGTTACCAAAATTACGGGAAGCGAAACAAAAGGATGAGGTTTTACGGCAAATATATGCATGGGTTTCTAATAGCTGGCCTAATTATTTACCTAAGTCATTGCAGAACGATATCTATAAAAGCTATTTTAGAAAAAGGCCAGAGATCTGGCTTTTTAGAGATACAAAATCAATGATTATTCTGGGGAAAGAAATTTATAATACCACTTGCTTTACGAATGGAATTATTATCATCATTACATAAGCAGCATATAGGGATTGCCAGAATGAAACAAATACTACGTAACTTTTATTGGTGGCCATATTGTGAAGAAGAATTACACATATTCATACAGCATTGTGCCGTATGTCAAGAAAGGCAGAGATAAACACCAAAAAATATTTTAGCCTTTGGAAAAAGGCGAATGGTCCCTTAGAACGCGTTCTTATAGATTTATTCTAATATGTGAACGAGAAAATTTTATTATATATTGATAGTTTTTCGAAGTGGATAGATATCCACAGAGTTAAAGAAACAACAGCAGAGTCAACAATTTCAGCATTAGAAGAAACATCACGTTTTGTGGGTGACCCTAAAGTCCTAGTAGCGGATAATGGACCACCTTTTTCCAGTTATAATCTCCATCAATGGTGTAAGTCCCGCAACATAAAGATGCTGCATACCCCAGCATATCACCCCCAAAGCAATGGCCAAGTAGATAGAGCAGTACGAGATGTTAAAAATCTTTTAAAACGGAAGCTAAATGAACAACCTGGCTAGAAATTAGCAACAATACTTGATGATATTAAAACAGATATTAGATTTGCGAATACTCCATTCTTAATGGGAAAATCCCCCGCAGAGATATTATTAACATACAAACCAAATACTCGATACAATATGCTTCAAAGATCTCCTCAAACAGTAACATATGAGACAGAGAAGAAAAATAAATTAGAACTACCTGCGATAGAAAAAAATGGTGCAGAAACGCACCACATAAATTTCCACCAAATGTTATGGGTGAGGTTGTATACCATAAAGGTAATCGTCTGTTAGAGGTCAACATTAACGGTAAAATAAGAACAGTCCATTTAGATCAAATAAGAGAAATCCACTCTCAAAATAGAAGAGAAATTCTTCCCAAAAATAATTCGATAAATTCAACTGAAGATTGGTGGAGTAAGAACACAACGGCAGTGCCAATTATACCTTAACAGGAATATAATGAGTTCCCTAGAAGATCTCAAAGAGGATTACAACCGAAGCGCCGTTTTCAAAACGAAGGCTTTTAATACGCTTATGGTATATGGAATCTTTGCTTTGTGGAACTTTTGAACAAAACGTAATTTAATTGAATTTCCAGGAACTGTGATTAATAGAAACATAATCAAACAAATGTTGTGCTTATGTTAGAGATTTGAATATGTTGTATTTACATTTTTCCTTTCTGTTGTTTACGATATATTGTATGAGACACTACATGCAAAGATGGTTCAGTTCCACATTAAGGCATACAATTGGTTTCAGTGGAAGTGTTAAGTCAAAAACAACTTTTGATTGCAATATTATTTATTTTATTCTTTCATAGTGTATGTGTGTTCTCTTCAGGAGAGGAGAGGTGATTTATCAAGATAGAGAATAGCTCAAATTAACTATTTTAAAACAAAGATGGAATTAAGCCTTGTTCATGAATAAGAATCGTCCAATTTTCATTCCTTACTTGTTATTGTTTGCTTCTAATCGGTTCTCCTGATGTTTTCAATATGTGGAAAATACTTCTATGAAATATGAGCAATAAGAATAATGAATGTATGATCAAACCATTACGGAAATAATATTTCTATTGAAGCGATGTTATTCAATGCTGTTCTCTAAGTTGATCAAATGTAATAGTGGGCATAAGGTGTAATTTGCAAAGTGTATCCATGATATGTTTAGCTCATATGGAAGTTCGTGTTCTACAAATTACTGAAATAAATCAAGAATATCATGTTTGGCTCTATGATTATGTAGCCTCCTACCGGGAATTGAGGAGGATGAGTATTATCCTGGCATTCACCTGGTGCGACCGAGAATTCTTACATTAAAGATACGAATACAGAATGTACTCCGGGGGTTAATTAGGAGCTACAGAAAGGCAAATACCGAAAGCAGTGACACTAGGCATAGATAAATGATAAAATAACGAGTTTACACAAATAGGGGATTTATTGCCCTTTCAAAAATTACGGGCTTAATCATAGCGGACGGACAGAATAAATCCCACCAACGACCATGAATAACTAATACAAGACATTCTAATCAGAACTCCACTTACCAAGAATCCGGTCAGACGAGAATGGGTCGTCGCTCCAACGGAAGACTTACAAAATCAGAGAGGATCGTCTTCCTGTACTAATTGGCCTGCTAGCTCAACAACGAAGCCCAGACATTGAACCTCCAGGTCAACGAATGGCTCAATAGTAGCCCAGGGCCTGTAGATTGGCAGACCCAGATGGATAGATCGACGGGCAGAATGACCTGCCTAGATGAGAAGGATCGTCTATGATAGAATCTAAGTAGAGCCTGATAGTCTCGTAGTGCGTCCACGCTCTCTCAGTTCTCTCTTCCTCCTCGTTCCTCTCTTGCCTCATTATTTATCTCTACCCAAGAATTGTTGGAATTTCTTCCTGGTTGGAGCGATGAACTGTGGTGTGACAATACAAATTATTTCCCGTCTGGGGATTTCAGTGGCGTTCTCCAAAGTGTGTTACCCCTCTGTCCACACCCCGAACAATAACCCTGTTGTTGGCTCTCACCAACAAAAGGAAAGTGAAGGGGCTGTGCATTGAGAACCATCCCCTTCCTATGATTAAGCATTTCTGAGAGAGAATTTATTGACGTTTATATTTCTGCATTTTAATTGTGATATCCCTTCACTAAAAGCAAAAATAACCTTCCCCTTTGTTTTGAAATATAAAAAAATTAAAACAAAATATATTTAATTATATACAATCATGCACTCAAATACCCCGTAGTATCGAGTCTCATCCGACATAATTTTGCGGTATGCGGATTGTAGAACGTATCCTCGTTGTGTTGGTTGGCTTCCATCTCAATATGCATTGGCGAAGAAATAAGAAGAATGAAAAATAAAAAGATCACAATTGTATCACATATACATACACTTACACTGTGACACATGTACACACAGTATATACTCTGCTTGGCTGTAGTTTATAGTTAGACAATAACAAATATATATGAACGGATGTATGCATCAGCAGTTCTCTGATAAATGTCTGTTAGGACTTCTGTCTCACACTTTCTTTCGCTGCTTGTGTATTATTATTATTTCTGTTACGATGTTATCAGACTGCAGACTACAGAAAAATGTTTGAATACATACACATAGACATTAGATATTGAGTCCGTTTGTTTGTAGTCTTTTATGCATCCCACAATGTACTGTATATAACAAATTTAAATACACCACTATGTTAGTATTACACTTCACTTATGTTTGGAAGTTCCAAGGTGTAGAAGAGGGTAGGAGAAGAGGAGGGAAGGGAAGAAAAATTCAAGAAGGATGTAGGAAAAAGTGGAGGTCTGATTTTTTTTCTGGTAGATCTACGATCGCGTGGAGTGGTCCATTCTATCCGCCTTTTCTAACTATAACATACAGTGTCTCCCAAAAAGGTTGCGTCCAAAAGACTTTTTGGGACTTGTCGATGCGTACTGGAAGTGGTAGACAAATTACTGGATTTTGCCTGAATCAAATTATGTCCTTGTGGACAGGCGGGACAAGGTAAGATAGGGGGAGAGGGTGGAACGTGATAATTAGGAGGGTTTTCGAGAACTCTTGGGTATGGAATATTGTCAGTTTGGACTGCAATTGATTTATAGTGGGTGTCGTTCGTGATTTTACCGTGAAGTTGGAGCCGGGTGGGGTTTGAAATGAGTTCGATTGATGCTTTCTGCCCTCCCTCTTTTCGCTTTTTGGCACAACGTTTGAGAATCCAAATTAATGCCCCAATCATTAAACATGCAGCTATAATTAAAACAATGGTTAGTAGTCCTAGATTCGTGTGATAGTCACTGAGGGATGTCATCCTTGTCTGAAAAAAAAGAAAAAACTTCTAAGACTGCGCTCCTTGAGTACTTATTGGGGCCAGTGTTTAAAAATGCGGTGGTAATTACATGAAAACTTTAATTACTGGTCTACCTGCTTCATCAATGATGGTATACCAAATATGTTTTGGGAGTGGGTCACATACCACACACACCATTTAAATGGTGGTGCAATTGTGATCTACATTTGCTGGAGCTAAGCTTCCACGTGACATATGTTCAATCCATAGGTCACACACAGTAATGGACATAGACAAAGGGTGGCCACCCATATTAACATAAACAAAAATAAAAAATCCCAAAACTTTTCATTTCTTCTGTGCCCATTTGGTTTGAAACTGAGTACTTCAAATCAAACTAAATCTGCGGACTACAGAGCCGACCTACCTACTAGTCCTGACTGGGTTAGTTGGTATTCGCGCATCATCATGCGAGTTCAATATGCTCTCTAGCAGGTTCTTATTGGTAACCTACTGCACTCAATATTCTATGAAATGCTGATGTATGTATGTGCTACTGATGTACATTTAAAAGCCATGTTCTTAAAACTGGTGACATACTTGGAAACAATACATAAACTGACCCGTATTTCAGTTTTGCTGAGTTACAAGGATTTTTACTTCCACATATCTCGGCCAACACAGTATACTCAACCGCTCTTTTTAATTGACAAACAAATCATTCATGTTGGAAAACACTTTATGAGCATAACTTTGTTGTCATCAAAACTTGGATGACTCCGGAATAACACAGGCGGAAGACATTTACAAAAAAAAGTGACTAAGAGTAATAATGCTGAATGTAGTTTTCGTGGAATTCTCTGCCGTCCTTGCATGCAAGTTACAACGTCAGTGAAAAGAGAGCAGAAAACATCAGTGTCTACCTTATGCTGACCGCGACATTTTTGGTTGACTTCGAGTAGCCTGAGCAAAATTACTGCGTTAGGAAACGTGAGCAGGAAACGCAATGGGGGATGGGGTCGATGAAAAGTGTTCACGTACACTGGATCTAATGATACCTCTCCTTCTGCGTAACTTATTATGAAGTACATATCATCCTCTGAACTTAAGATCTAAAGAAAAGAAAAGATTACTGCAGAAGACAAATGCTATGTGCGATTGCTTCCTCTTGTCTTACATCATCTGAATCGTTTCCATATGAAATGTTACTGTTCATTCGAGTGAAGACAACCCCGGGATGCATGTGTTCAATCCAGACTGAGTCAAAAGTTCGAGACTGTCATCTCGCGATCCGCTCTGACCCGGTGGCCTTGTTGGTGCCCCCCCCCCCCTGGGATGTTGCCTTTCGGCGACTCTTTTATAGCCAGAAGTACAGTTGATTCAGTTGTGGATTCTTGAACGGATTCGGAGATTTCTGGTTGGGTTGTGCCTTCCGATGGTGAGGGTTGTGGGTTAACCTGTTCTAACTGAATAAAGGGTTTTATTCGTGTTACCATCACCAAATCGGTTTCTCGTCTTTTCCGTGGATTGTCATACCTGACCAAGCAGGTGTTTTGATCGATTTGTCGCAGTATCGTGGCTTTTATGTCAAAGAGGCCTCCTAAGCACTTCGATGTATGGGGTTTAGGGGTGGAATCCTGTATAAGGACCCAGTCCCCTGGAGAAAATCTGACACTTTTTGTGTGAGCGTCAGCGTATCTCTTTTGTCTCTCAAAGCGTTTTAACAGGTTCTGATCTGCTTCTTTTCGTATAAATTGGAGCTGAGGCAATCGGTTCACGTTGGAGACAACCTCCGGGATGGTACCGAGTTCAATCTCCAACGGGAGATTGGAGTGAAAGCCAAATAGGGCAAAGAATGGACTCTGTTCCATTCCCTCGTGTAAACTGACGTTGTACACATACGTTGCCAGTGCTAGGTATTTTGACCACGATGCCTGGTTGTTGATCGTCCGAGGCTTTAACAAATTGAAAAGATATAAGTGAAAACGTTCGATTAAGCCTATTTGGAAGTAACCTTCCACCGGACAAAATGACAAACCTATGCGACTACAAAGTTCCCGGATCAAGGTTATTTATTCACGGACGCTTGATCCAGTGAAATTTGCCTCGGTATGCAAAATCTCAAAAACAAATGTTTGGTTAACGCGTTCGCCAGTGTTTCTGCGGTAAGTGTTCTCAGGGGAACAGTGATAGCGAATCTTCTGGTGGCATCTATAATTCCAAGCACAAATTTGTATCCATTGTTCGATATTAGAGGGCCCATGAAATCTAGGTATACTCTAGTAAAAGGAATGGGTTCTAATTTTGTTGTTTGAAGGGTGTGAGACTTTTTGCCGGATTGAAGTCTGGCTACCTGGCATGCGAGACAGGACCTGGCCATTTTAAAAATTTGGAATTTCATAGAAGGAAAATAAAAACGGTCCACCATAAGAGAGAAGGTCTTTGATGGTGATAAGTGGGTGGCCAGAGGTCCATCACTGTGGATGTCTAGTATTACCTTGTTTGTCAGTTTTTGTGGAATGCAAGGTAAATACCTGGCTCAGCTAGCAAACCTGTGGACTCTGTACAGGGCGTTGCTTTTTAATGCAAACTGTTTCTGGACCCTTTGAAACTTTTGAGGATATTCTGAAATTATCTGGGGGTTTTCTAAGATGGCGATGACTTTACCTAAGTAATCGTCACCCCTTTGCTCTTTTTGAAGTGTGCCAGGTTCTATCGAAAAATGCAAGAGTAGAGGAGAGTCACTCACGTCTTTATCATCCTCCGGAGAGGGAGAGGAGACGGAGTTCCTGCTTAGCGCGTTGGCGACGTTATTGGATATCCCCGGTAGGTGATAGATTTTGAAATCAAATTCCTGGAAGAACAGGGCTAAACGAGCTAATTTAGCATTTAAGTTCCGTGAGGTTATTAGAAACGACAGAGCCTTATTGTCGGTCATAAAAAAAATTTGCTCCGGAAAGGAAGTATCTGAATGATTTAAGTACATAGAAAGCGCCAGCCGCTTCCAGCTCCAACACAGAATAATTAATTTATCTTGGAATCAGACGGCGACTACTAAATGCAATTGGGTGTAACAACTTGTGATCTCCGTACTGAAATAGGGCCCCACCTAACCCTTCGTAGCTACTGTGTGTAAAAACATAGGAAGTTTTCTGCGGAGAGAAAGGGATGAGGATCGGTGCTGAAACAATCATTTTTTCAACATTTTGAACACATCATTACATTGTTTTGACCAAATGAAGGGAACACTTTTCTTTAGAATGTTAAACACTGGGGAGCAGTGCATAGCAAAGTTAGGCAGGAACCGGCGCACAAAATTCAGTATTCCACAGAAAGACTTAACTTGACGCTTAAAGTGGGGAATCGGTAATAGTCGTAATGATTTTCGGAGAGACTTCTACCGAGTCTCGAGAGACAATATTCCCCAGAATCTCAAGTTTGGAATATGCTATGCTGCACTTCGCTGCGTTGAGTCACAAGTTAGCATATCGAAAGCGGAGAAAAAGAATTTCTAGTAATTGGAGGGTCTGCTCAAATGTTTCTAGGTGCGTGACCACATGATAAATATATGTACTAAGTACTGAAGCGCATATTCCTTCTGTCACCATACGCATCAGGGCAATTAATTGCCTTGGGCTACTTTTCAGATCCATTGGGCAGGCGTTGTGATGAAACTTGCCGCAGGATGCTATGGCGAAATCTGTCATGTTTAGACTCCTCCGTTAATGGGAATGCCTGGGACAAATCAAGCGATCTCAGATATCGTTTTCCCGAGATGTTGACCATTGTTTCTTCTACGCTTGGGAAGGTGGTATTTACCGATTTGACCTTGAGGTTTAGAAAGCGGAGATCCACGACCAATCTATATGATTTCCCATCTTTCTTTTTGACCAGCATCACTGGTTTTGACCATGGCGAACCCTCACAGCGCTCTATGATTTTCTGTAGACATAGTTTGTCCAATTTTCTTTTTATTTCCTTCCTAAGATGTACAGGCAAAGGAAATTGTTTGACATGTACTGGAGAGTCATACGACAGCTGTATGGAATGTTTAAGTAGGGACGTCATTCCAAAACAATCAGATGTCCAATAAAAAATCACAATATTTTGCAACAAGGTCCTTGACCTGTTGTTGTTGTGTCGGAGACAGATCGGGATTAATTTGAAGGTGTCGGGATTCATTAGCTGTGTGTGAAATTTAATACGCTTTTGAATTTCTAGTTCCTGTTCCTCGCATACTTTGATCCACGAAGGCGTTGGGATGTTGGCCAGCGGGTCCTCCCGATTGTCTATATTTACTGACGATATTATTTCACAGGGGACGGGTGATCCTAGGTTAGCATAACGCGGGAGTGTTACTACCTTCTGGGTTGTGTTATGTAATAACAATCTTGAGACAGGACCGGAACAGTATATAGGTACTGAGCTGAGACCCAGTGAGCTTAAAAGGTCTGTATCGGGTTGTACAATTATGTTTCATCCTTACCAGTAAAATTCAAAAACTTTAATAAGAACAGTGATGGTGGATCTAGGCTTGATCTTAATTTTGCGTGTGGCAACTACTTTAGGGCCATCCGGAACTACTAAGGTTTCAAACACATTCTCCGGAATTATATAGCAATTTCGTGCCGGGCCCAAAAATACCGAATCCGGCGCTTCCCAAAGCGGTTTAACTTTAATTGATTAGATCCATGTTCAATTGATGCATACCCAGACAGCACGTACGTGTACTGCACGGGTGCATAATCCATACCACAGCCGTGCATTTGTACACGTTACTTGAGATGTGACTCACATGTGCAGCACGGGTATCCGATCGTATGTAATGGATATTCGTATAGGTGGTGTGGAATGCATTTTGAGGTTGAAATGGTAAATTATGAAATAAAAGTAGCCTTCTTGGTATGTTGTTAAGGAAAATGGCTTGCGTGCATAATCCGTGCCACGGCACGCATTGCTGTTCGTTTGCACGGATGCTGCACACGTCTCTAATCTAGCGCGGAATAAATATTTAGGTGGAAAGAGCAAATAATTAAATAAAAATAGCCTCCTTGTTATGTTGTTAATGAAAATGCCATCCGTGGATAATCCGTGCAACTGCATGCATACCTGTGCATTTGGAGGGATGATGCACATGTATGATATCTGTGCAAAATCCGTTTCAGGGCACTCATATCCGGTCGTTCGCCCGGGTGTTGCACACCTATGGTATCCGTGCAGAATCCGTGCAAAGGCACGCATATCCATCGTTTGCAAGGATGTTGCACTCGTCTCATATCTATAGTGTGGATATGTTGATTCGAAGGGCAAATAATGAAATGAAAATGCACTTTCTTGTTATGTTTGTAAGGAAAATGGCATCCATGCAGAATCCGAGCCAGGACACGCATATCCGTTTGTTTGCACGGATGTTCCACACGCATGGTATCCGTGCATAATCCGTGAAAGGGCATGCATATCCGTTCTTTTTCACGGGTTGTCCACACGTATGGTATCCGTGCATAACCCATGCCACGGCACGCATTTCCGTTCGTTTGCACGGATGCTGTAAACACCCTTTATATCTAGTGTGAAAGAATTATGTAGGTATACATAATTAAAAAAAATCGTTTTCATGGTTTGTTTATAAAACAAATATGGCATCCTTTCCTCGGCTCGCATATCCGTTCGTTGATACATGTATATCACGGATGTTGTACGCGTACAGAGTGTTTGCTCTCTTTCTAGGCGAGAATAAATTGGAAGTGTAACCAACTAAATAAAAATTGCTTCCTTCTTATGTTTATAAAGGGAATAGGCACTAAAAAAAGGATTTAAAAACGTATATATTTCTTCCAGCAGGAGACTCGCGCTTTACGTTCTGCACTGCGCATGTGAGCTGTCATTTGTCACTTAGTTTGTAGTAAAGACGCAGACGTTAAGTTGCTTCATTTCCCGGCGCGTCCTTTGTAATAATAAGAGAAGACAAGCCATCAAATCAAAACAACACAGATATGAGGACAACTACAGCTACCAAGTGTTTTTACTACAGTCAGTGATCAAACAATAGTTATCACCTATTAGTGCAAAGTGAATGGTGTTAAAAAATAATATTTCTTTCGAAGTTACACGATTATATTATATACTGGCCAAGTCTGCAAGGCTACTCTATTGCATAAGCGCCACCTTAAGGAGGAGAGAGAAGACAAGCCATTGTGTTGGCCTGGTAACAGTCACTGAAGTAAGGTAAGCACTTTTATCGGTATTAAGTATATATAGAAATATTTTTCTTTGAGGAACCGATGACATGTTTGTTATAACGTTTTAATACCCATTCAATGTCCAGTAATGTATGGAACAATACGTCAAGGGTGTAGATAGCTGGTCCACCCTATGATGTTACATGAATTTTATTTTTGTTTTTCCTGTACAAGGGCATCTATTTGAATAAATAGCATTTGTTATGTAAGTAGTAACTTTGTGTTAGTATTTCCAACGAAACCTAACCTAACTTACCTAACCTAGAGGCAGTAATGCATAGGGTGGACCAGCTATCTACACCCTTCCCAACAATACACTTGCACAGTTTACAAGTTACGTTCACATGTATCATATATTACATTGGGGTAATACAAATAAATTTACAACGTTTCGCTTTCCTAAATTTAAGATCACTGTCACTTTCGGAGAGAGAGTAAAGATGCGTGTAACGTTATTAACCTTGCACATACAAAAAAAAGTTACGCAAACGTAAACGAGCTTGCGTAACATGCATTTTTTGAGCTGCAATGGGAATAGTTAATTGCGTTCATGGTGACGTTTCTAGATCACTGCTCCCCCCCCCCCTGTACTTTTAAAAAAATGACAGCATTTTTTTATGTGAATGAGTGTTTATTTCTGACGTTAGGTTGGGTTAGTATCTGTCAAATAGAAATAGTTTAAAATTATGTTTAATAGCGTAATTTTCATTAATTCAGTACTCTATATGTACGCTCTATATATAGCACTAATTCCCTTGTAAACAGGGCTGGCGATAGTGTGATATGCCGCCCGGTACTACTTTAGCTTACGTCTGGCGTGATTTTTCCGAACGATATAAGTCACGGTTACATGATTCGGAATCATGATACATTTACGTCATAATGGCTTATTTCCATTGTTGTTTTGCTTCAAATATCACGAACAATATGTCGAGTGAGCAAGAGCGTAGACGACGGGTTAGAAAAAGTCAGGTTCGATATTTTTTTCTAATTATACGCGATGCAAATCCATTAACATATAGCACCTGTTACTGCTCCATTTATGGTGCCAAATGGAACGCCCGATGTATACTAAAGAGACGTCTGTCGCCCCACTAACCAATTGTTTCAAGTTCATTTGTGGCCTTTATAGGCATCTAAGGCTCAGGCCGGGAAGGGGAGATGGAAGGTGTCGGTTAGAGCCTATGTTGAAGGTGCCGTCTCAGCATTTGTCTGGTGTGACTAAGGTAAAACCCTTGAAAATCTCTCAGAATTGTCGGCCGCTGAGATCGAACCCAGGGCATCCAGAATGCTACGCATACGCTCTACTACTGAGCTGTGGCGTCTTGGGAGGAAGAACCCCGAGATCACTCATGCACAAGACGTTTGTCCACCACAAAGCCCACATGGCACGAGTGTGGATAGAACCAAGAAATAAAAACTATGATTGGTTTTCAATTTGTAGCTGAAAGGTTAGAATTTCTTTCTCGCTGTACAAATCTTCCCTAGCATCGTTTACCAATACACATCCCCGTGCTAAAATATGGACAGGCAAAGCTGTAAAAGTTCGGAAGAAATTGATTGATTTTAGACCCTTTAGGCATTGAAATGTGAATCATAATTAAGAGGCCGTCGTCCCGCCGCCGCCCATCCTGACTGAGGTTTTCCAGGATTTCCCTCAGTTTTACCAGCAAAATTCCGAGATGGTACCTTCGTTATGGCCCTGGCCGATACCTTCCCAATCCCTACTCCATCCCGTCCTGAGCTATAGATGCCGGAAGGACAATAAAATAAATTGAAATAAAATTTTAACATCTTCTATCGCGACGAATGTGGTAACAGTAATAATTTGTTAACAAGATCAGGTTTTTTATCTCGTCCGACGTACTTGTTCGATGTTTACATAAACATGCAGTGACCTCGTAGAACTGTCCCCAACTACCTCCTCCACACACGCACACCACATTGCTGCCAAACAGAGCAAGGAATAAAACTTATATTTGGCAGGATTACAGGAAGAAATAGCTAAGTGCCACAAATATATTTCGACTATTGTTTCAATAATTAGGCTGGTAACTATTTTTTTTAGTTGGGCAGTTATTAATTTTGTATGAATATTTTAGCAAACTACACACATCTTGAGAAGGACCGACAGGACTGGGGAACAGGTGACAATAGAAGTTACGGTTTGTGACTCCTCTTTGTATGAATTGGATAAATATCGTACCTTAATTCGTAATGTATTTTAATTTAAAAAAGAGAAACGTTTCCTCAACTTCCGAGTGCTACTAATCATACGTTTATAGCCCTACTAACTATTTAATTAGTATTTTCCGTTCTTCTTTGTATAATAAAT
>JAGDQP010025378.1:0-26974 GCA_022664845.1 Lepisma saccharinum | reverse complement strand
TATATATATATATATATATATATATATATATTATTAAAATTGTTGGAAATAGAAAACACCCATACGCATGTGTTGAAAAAGAGGCAGAAAGAGAGAAGCTGAATAAGGCAAACCTCAAAAAAGAGAACAATAAAAAAAGAAAGAAGAAATCACATTTATTTATTTACGTTTATTCACAAACGTTCGTTTAATCTCTTAACTGTCCAGCGATTCAGCATCTCACTTTTTTTCAATCTCTTTCAAGAGATAAATATCTTCATTCTGTGTCCGGTTACTGGTAAATAACATACGAGAAAGAGTACAACTTGGCTGGGAATCGAACTCAGGCTCGTTGAGTAACAATCGAAGAGGGTACCACTACACCATATCTTGCATTTGAAGTTTATTTTTAAACTTTCGGTATATTGTGTGTTTCTGAAACGCACAAGATAGGGGAAGCTTCAGGTAAATGACGTCTACAATAACACAATTCTGCTGTTCTTTGGAAACAATTCTCACACTAGTCTGTGTAATGTCAAGGCATCTTCAGTCTGTTTCAATCTGTGCCATATGTACTAGACACAAAAGTGTTCTTTTATGTTGGAGAAAATGATTGAATTTGAATGAATTTAATTTTTAAGGTCTTTAGGAGAAAAAAATGATTGAGAAACTTTGTCTCCGCATATTGCTCTAAAAAAATTGCCTGTTAACGTTTAGTTTTACAATCATTAATATTTAAATTAGTTACTGCAGTATTTACAATATAAAATAGAGCCAAAATGAAAGATAAATTTGCAACTAAATACAGTAATTTTTCGGTAAGGATCAAGTTGAATACAAGTTTATAACAACAACGTTATTATTGGCTCACTAATCGTTGATTACAATCGCAAAGCCATGAGTGCGCTACCGATCCGCCGTAGCTCAGTGGAAGAGCGTTGACGTAACATTCGGTCCTTGGTTGGATTCCAGCGACCGACCATCCTAATTGAGGTTTTCCAGTTTTTCTCCTCAGTCACACCAGGCAATGGCACCTTGAACATAGGCCCTGGCCGACACCTTGCCGAATCGTTCTCGCCGTGGCGCACTCCACCCTATTTCGGCCTGAACCTTAGATGCCTAAAGGGCATAAATACAATTCAATTCACGAGTGCGCTGTGGAAGTATGCGAGTAGGATCCTGCCAGATTTTTTCAAAGTTTTTCTCAGATCCACTGATAAAATACCAGTTTGATGCCTGAACTAAATCTCGTCGTTACCTTCCTAATTTCTTCAGTCGCAAGACAGATGACTGAATGCAGTGACGGACTTAGGCCATGTTGACTGTCAGCATGATCATCAGTAATGAGTTTTATAAACGTTCTAAATAATCTTGTGATTTTACTGGGAATTCAGTAGATATCCGGTAAACTCGTTACACAAACTCGCGACAGGAAAATCATTGGGTGGCGGGATCGCGAAATAAAAATCCTTTGGGGTGCAATAAAATCCTTTGTTTGTCTTCATAGAAGATTAGTGATTTTTTTTGAGAAAAAGGTGATCATGACAGGAAAATCCTTTGTCCTGTGTGTTCGTAGAATATGACGAGTGAATTTTGGCAGGAAAATCCTTTGGGGGTGACGTCATCAGGCGTGCGTAGCTCAGTTGCGAGGTCATTGACGTCTGGAAATTTCCATCACGTGACGTTTGTACAAGATTGTGGGTGAATTTTGGCGGGGGAGAAAAGTGATGACTTAATCCAGTCTTACATCGTTGGAAAATAGGGCTTTTTCGTGGTGACGTCATCCTAGACTGGGGAAAAAGACCATTTGGAAATCCCCAACATGTGAACATTGAAATAGTGTGCTGTTAAGGAAGATGTTTGTTTGAGCTGACCTCAATTTTGGGAGGTTAAATATATTGCAAAACGAGATGGTGCATTGGGCGGGCATATCAGAAAAAGCAAAGAATATACTGACTGCACCATTGGGTGGGCGTATCAGAAAAGTTTTAATGTTGAATTAGATTATGATAACAGCTCTAGTAAGAGCATTACCTTTCAAGAAAGTGTCTCCTAATTTTGATTGATTTTATACTCGTTTTTTACCCAGGTTGAACATATCCTAGCTCGTTCTTTACCCAGGTTGAGTACATCCTGTTGGACATTACAATTATTGATTTTTTGCTGCTAACGCGCGGGTTAGTCTCTTCTGAGGGTTACGCCCTCATTTCGGGTTGAGTTTCAAATTTTAACATTTTATTTTGTAATGTTTATTCGCTGGTTTGTGTGTTTTCTGTTCTATCTTACATCATTTTTTTCTTTTTTTTAGGTATAGTTTGCTGCCTATAGGCAAAAATATTCGTTGAAAATGTGAAGTATTTTAGCTATTATTATTATAATTATTATTTTCGCATATTAGTTTATTGACTCTTCAAGGGTGCTATGTACTGTGGGCAGTCAGTTGTTGACAGTGCGTTGGCCATTTCGAAATCCTCGTGCTGGTCAGTTATGGCGTATTGGTATATGGTACTCAGTAGTGAAAGTGGTGTTTGTATCAATATCTCTCGTGTGTTGAAGTTGAGATCAGTCTCTCTGGTATCCACGACTAGTGGATGGTCGTTTTGGTGTCTTGTACTCATGTATTTTAATCTTCATTTTTCTATGTGACTTAGGATGTTTTCGGACGGTACTTGGTCATAGAGCTCGTGGTTGTGGTAGGGACCTTGACACGGAAGGCAATTCGGAAAGCGTGTCGTTCCAGGACTTTCAATGTTTCATAGTAAGAGATTGCTGCTGGGATCCATGCTGTGAAACAGTACGTTAAGACTAGTGGTAAGAAAACTTTGTAAGTGGTGAGTATTGTTTCTGGACGCAGTCCCCATGTGGTGCCTGTTAGTTTTCTGAGTAAATTCAGCCTGGTATATGCTTTTTATGTGACTGTTTAGGTATAGTTTCCATGTTAGCTTGTGGTCAAAAGTTACGCCAAAATATGTGACTTGTTTTGCTGGTTTTAGTATTGTAATTTTGACTGTAATGACTAGTTTATTTGGATTTCTATGAACTTTTGGATCGTGTGATATGTGGTATGAAGACTATTGCTTGGGTTTTGCTTGAATTTATTTTAAGTCGCCGGTGATTTTTTTGTTCCTGCTGCTAACCCTTAGGTTAGCCCCTTTTGAGGGTTACGCCCTCATTTCGGGATGAGCTTTTCTTTGTAAACACTATATTTTATAATATATTTGCTGGGCTATGAGGTTTCTATAATATCTTCCATCACCTGTTTCTTTGTTTTCTGTTGTTATATTATGTTTATAATTAAAGTCTAGAATGTGGGTTCATTTAGCTGTGGTATTTAGTTGAATATTTGTTTATTCCGGCTTCAGAGATGCTATATATTGTGGGCAGTCTTGGATTGATAGTGCGTCAGCCACTGCATAGTCCTCGTGTTGATCGGTTATATCGTTCTTGTGTATTGTGCTTAGTAATGAAAGTGGTGTATGGATGAAAATCTGTTTTGGATTAAAGCTGACGTCGGTCTGGATAGTATCTACTAGCAGGGGGTGATCGTTTTGAAATCTTGTTCTTGTATATTTTAATCGTAGTTTCTCCATGTGATCTAAGATGTTTGCGAATGGGACTTGGTCGTATAGCTCTCTGGTTGGGCTGGGCAGTTTAATGCGATAGGCAATTCGAAAGGCGTGACGTTCCAGAACTTTGTTTTTCATAGTAAAAGGCTGGGGCTGCGATCCAGGCTGTGAAACCATAAGTTAGCACCGGCCTTAGAAATATTTTGTAGGTCGTAAGAAATGTTTCAGGGCGTAGACCCCAGGTGGTGCCCGTCAATCTTCTGAGCAGTTTGTCTATTGTATGCCTTTTCGGTCACCTTATTTAGATACGGGCGCCATGTTAGGTTCTGGTCAAACGTAATACCAAGGTATGTGACTTGTTTTCCTGGTATTATGGGCGTATTGTCTACTGTGATGGATAGTTTGTTAGGATTTCGGTGAACTTTGGAGCGTCGGTTCTGTGTGATGAAAACTATTGCTTGTGTTTTATTTGAGTTTATTTTTAGTTGCCATTTGTTACACCAAGTAACGAAGCTGGTAATGGCGTTGTTTAGACTATTGTTTATGCTTTGAATGGTTTTTCCTGCAGCTAGGAACGCAGTGTCGTCTGCGTATTGGAACAGATGTACATTGTTGGGAAGGCTGGGGAAGTCCGCTACGTAGAGGAGGTAGAGTAGCGGTGATAACGCTGAGCCCTGTGGGACACCGCTCAGAATGAAATATGGATGTGAACTGCTATTGTTAATGGTTACGTAGGAAAGACGGTTTGACAGAAAATGGAATGTGAACCTTATGTACGCAGCGGGAAGTTTGAGCTTGATGAGTTTATAAAGGAGTCCGTGGTGCCATACCCTATCGAATGCCTTTTCCAAATCAAATAAAATTAAACATGATGGTTTGAGTGAATTGTAGTTTTGGGTTATTAGATTTGTGAGTCTTAGTAGTTGATCATTGATACTGAAGTTCGGTCGAAAGCCAGCTTGTTGTAACGGTAGTAAATTATATTCAGTAATATGTTGGTGTAACCTGTAAACCAGTATCCGTTCCAGTATTTTGCTGAATGTTGTTGTGAGTTGTATTGGCCGATATGAAGAAACAGAGTTTGTCGGTTTATTTGGTTTCGGAAACATAAGTGTTTTTGATATTTTCCAGTCCATCGATATGAAACCTGTTCGTAGTATGAACGTGTAAATTGTTGCTAGTAGATTGATGAACAAGGTAGGAGCTTCTTTGATGTGTCGGTAACTTATATTGTCGATATCTGGTGCTGAGTTTCGTTTGTTCTTTATGGATCTATTGATGTCTTCTGTGGTAATTTCTACTGTAAGAGGGTTAGTATCTGGCATGTGATGACTGATATTTGGTTGGAGTATTTGCGAGTCTGGGTTTAGTCGGTCCACCGGATGTTGGTATGGATTGTGCGGTGGAGTGAAAACTTCTTGCAAGTATTCAGCGAAAGCATCGGCTTTTTCTTCGTCGGTGGTGAGAGCTGCATTATTTTGTAGTAAAGGATATGGAGTTGACGTATATTGCCCTGTTAGCATCTTAAAGCGCTTCCAGTATTTGGTCGGGTGGTGTGTTTGGTCGGGTACCTAGGGAGTTGCAAGCTTTGATCCAATTTCTGAGTTTGTAAGCTTTCAGGTAGTTTGAAATAGTCCTTTGTATTCGTCTGTGGTGCCGTAGGGCTTCTAGATTTCCTGTTCTGAGGTATTCCTTGTATAACATTGGTGGGTATTGAGGTGGAAGTTTCGGTTTGTTTGTAGTGGTTGTGGTTGTAGGTGTGTTCCTTAGCTGCGTTTTTAAGAGCCGTTGTCATTTTTTCTACAGTCGTGTGTAATTCGTTTTCAGTTTCTGGTCCATTTAGGTTTTCTATCTTTTCTTCTATTGTGGTGCGGTATTTTGTCCAGTTGGCCTTATCATATCTAGGAATAGTAGGAATGAATTGCTGCTGTCTGTAGTTGGTTTGGTTGACATTGTAGTGAAAGCTTTATAGGGTCGTGATCGCTTCCGATTGTATCTAGGACTTCCAGTTGGCAGCGGTTGGTTAGATTTGTAGATGTTATAACTATATCTGGACTGGTGTTACTTACAGGTCTTTTGTGGCGAGGCAGTTTATGAATTTCGCCAGTGGTGTTTGTCGTGATGTATGTGTTGAATCGATTTTCTGTCTGTTCTACTGTGATAGTTTGTCTGCCATGATGATGTAGTTGCGAAAATTATTTGATATATATTGAAAGAATTCATACGGTATTGGTTGTTTAGGTCTTATATATATGGTTGCCACAGTAATGTAAATAGATTTAAAGTACAATGTTGAGATCAAATTTTCGGGTAGGTTTGCTAAGTTTGGTTCGTGTCTACGGTAGGCTATTGATGACTGGAATCCTAAGAGTACGCCGCCGTTAGCCCTTTGTGCGTTTGTTTTGCTGTCGTCTCGTAGAATTTGGTTGTTTCTTATTTTACATTGCATTTTTGGTGTTGAGTAGGTTTCATTCAGCAGGAACGTATTGATATTTTCATCTAGTAGGAGTTGATCAAATAGTATTTTGTTTTTAGTTACTGATCTGATATTCATGAATAATAAAGCAATAGCAATTGCGAGGGAACATATAATGTTATTGCTGCTTTGTTCGGCTCTATACTTCGGTTTCATAATGTGATGAATGAAAGTGAACGTACGGACCAGAGTATGTAGCATTGAAGTTGACTCGGAGTATGGATTTAGCTGCGTATTGTACTTCTTGTAGTATATGAGGTCTTAAAAACGGATGGATATTTTGTAATGTCATGGTTATGAAACCAAGCATTTGCTCTATTGTCACTGGTTGGTATATTGAAGTGGGTTGAGCTGATGTTGATGTGGTTTGATCTGTTTTTTCCTGTGTTCTTACTGGTACTACAAGATGTGGTTTTTGTTCTTCAGGTGCTGGTTTTGCCTTACACTTGTAGCTGTAAGTTGGGTGTGCTTCACTGCACTGTGAGCATTTCAGTTCTTGATGCAGGTTTGTACATTGTCGGGTATTATGTGGCCCACTGCAGAATCCACATTTCGGATGTTTTGTACATTTAGCTGTTGTGTGTTCATTGTATGTTTGGCACTTCTCGCAACGTATAGGTTGTGGTTGAGTTGTTTTAGATGGTTCTACACGGTGTCTTTTCCAATATATCATAGCCCCATTTGTTAGTAAATCGTCGATTGTCTCTTGAGATTTTGTTAGTACCCTTACCATGTAGGTTGGACCTTCCTTGCACATGATACGGATACATTTCATGATAGAATACCCTTCTAGTTGTAGTTCATTGTGTATCTCCTCATCTGTGTACGATGGTAGGACGCCACGGATTACCACGGAAAGAGCTGGTGGTGATTTAGGCGGCGGCATTTGTTTCGGTTTACTTTTGTCAAGCTGTGTGATCTTAGTGTTTTTTTTCCGAATATTTCAAAGGAGCACTTGTCCCTAATAGTTTTCATCAGATTCGGATCTGTAGATTTCATAATGTAGCCGTTCCTAGTTGGTATGATTTGAGTTATTGCTGCTCGAGGTATGTACTTAGCTGGAAGAATATCTGCTTGTTGTTTTGAAATCTGGTGTCAAAGTCTGATAGTAGAAAATTATAGTTCTGAGGTTTGTCTGTCTGTTTGATTTCCGAGTTCCATGTGCAGTTCCACGCTGTCGATTGAGGATTCACTAAGATTGTGCTGCCTTTTGCTTTGTACTGGAGACCGTGATCCATGAGCTCTTGGTTCAATTTTCCTCTTTTCTGTTACTGTTGATTTGTGAGGGCCAAGTATGACCTGAGGTAAACCGGTGTGACCTATTGGTATCTTGCTTGTCATTGCGCCTTCCATTTGCCGTGAGACAGGTGTCGTCATATTTGAGATCAGTCCGGATGCTTACGCGTTTATAAATTGAACAATATATGCAAAGTCGTAACATATATTAAAATGATATAAATTTTATACGTAACCAAACTCAGTCCAATGAATAGCTAAAGTCAGAATATTTGAGTTAGAATTAAAATTCGTTGACCGTATCAATTGGTGATTTTTCAGCCTTTTCTTACAGAATATGAAAGTATACTTAATACATGCTGTAGTTACTATTTCTTATAGAAAAAGATCGCTTAAACATGTCTTTACTTAATTTATGTTTAATAAGGTATAATATATGTTAAATAACATTTAAACATATAAAATAATAGTTATAAGAAGCCTCTAACCTTTTAAATTGCTTACCTATATTTCACTTTTAACTGCGCACCATCTAGTGGGCATTTTTACAAGCTTCATTCAGTTTTCTTTTTTTGTATGAATAGAATCAAACACGTTTGTGTGTTGCAATCTACAGAAGTATAAGCAAAATAATTTGTTTTCCTATTGGAAAATACTTTTTGATAAGACTTGTTTTCATAGTGAAGAAAAAATACTGTGAGAAAATTTGAGAAGCCAAACGCACGGTTGTAAGACGCATACAGGGATTTTCATCGTTCAGGGTTGGAAACTAAGTGAATGTGGCAGTACAATCGATTTGGTTAACTCGAACGATTTTTTCGCTCAGGGTTGGAAATGAAGTGAATCTGACAGTATAATCGATTTGGTTAATTTCGAGAGGGCGCTCAACTTGAGTTAATCTGACGATTTAAAGCCGTTAGTTTACTTTATAAAAGCCGTTAATAAAAAGTGTATCTAACCTAATATTCTCTAGGAAAATACTTGTATTACAGAAAAGATTACATCAGTCTCAGGGGATAATATTCCAAAAGCGATGTCAGAACAGGGAGCAAGTAAACATAGTGACTGAGTTAGGACTGAATTTAATGAAAGCTTAAGTTGCTTGTATTTTTTGTGGATAACCAATTGAAAGAAGTGTTACTCTTTCATGGTGTTAGAACATGCAACAAAACACATGTTTTCAATTGACTACTCACCCAAATTGCAAGCAAGGTAAGGTTTCATGAAAATCAACTCGAAACATGCTGGAGTTGCTTAGAACGAATGTTGTTTATACTGAGAATATCATACGACATGTTTATTTTTTCTATTGCTACTACTGAAAAAATCTAACCCGTCTTTGCCTCCTTAACATTGAATTCTCTGAAACATTAAAAAAAAATCCGAAGTGTAAAAAACAAACAAAATAGAGCATTTATTAACGAACCATCTTAACTAGAGGATATTCTCAAGTCCAAAGTCAATTGCATTATAAGATTTCTAGTAAATTTATCACATGTCGAGTATTAACTTTGTTGCAAGCTTGTGGCAACTTTACAGAGTTGTAATGTAAGAGTTTGTGGAAACTTGCATACTTAAATTTAAGAATTGCTATAAGTTTACTACCAACATAATTTGTAAGGCTTTCTAAGAAATTTCCACACGGGAACTAGGAAGTTTTGTTGTTATTAACTTCTAGTAAGTTTACATACTTGCAATGTAACAGTTGCTGCAAACTTATAGATTTGACATTTAAAAATTGCACTAAGTTCACTTTACTATTCAGAATCTATGTAAGAAGAGCAGGTTAGAAATTTCTCATCATTTATAGTAGGTAGGAAGCTGAGAATTATATAAATTCCATGAGTTTTCCCTACATTAGGTGCACATGAAATAAGCATTGAAATCCCCTAATTTCAAGAAAGGAAACTTCTTTTATATTGGAAGTTATTCCAACTACGTGCGGATAGGAATGTCAGGTACGGTATGGTGTTTTCTTTTATTACTCAGTTCGTGATATTCTCCTTTCAATTTTTATCCTTAAAATGTTTACTATTCATATTTTACTGGTGTAGTACCTAACGAATCTATTCCAAAATGTTACGAATTTCTGAACACTTCTAGTCTAAAAAATATGTTTGACTACTTGCATTTTAAAGTGAAATGATTCTCAGAAGGTATATTCCTTTAATTTTTTTCTCCTTAAAATAGTAATAATCATGTTTTGATACTGCAGTACGGAGCGGTTTCAGAGAAAAGTGTAAAAATGTATATGAATATTGACACACGAGTTATAATACTAAGCAAAACTAGGACCTCCTCTTGTAATTTAGTAAAAGGGCAAACAGACATGTTAATTTCTCCCATTCTCTTGAAAGGTACGAAAATGTGCACAATATCCCGTGCGTACCTTTATTTCGTGCCCCCTCAAGCCCAGTATCAGTCCCTCTTTCTACGGCTTAGTTACGGTATTTAGCTGTAGTGTGTTTAGTGATACGAGTATTAGTATTTGAACATACTTAGTGTAGTCAATGCATTCCATTTTTGAGTGCTATTCCTTTCCATACATTTCCAAACGTTCTTATTCCATTTGCTTTTTTTTTGATTGGTGCAATTCCATTCAGTAGGGATTGGTTTCAGGGAAAAGTGTAAAAAAAATCTATATGAATATTCACAAAGGAGTTATAATACTAGATAAGCATAGGAAAAGCTACACACTAGCAGGACCTCCTCTTGTAATTTCCCAATGGGGGAGGGGCAGACAGCTCAATTGCTCACGTTGCCCCTTCGAAGGTGCGAAAATATGTACAATATCCCGTGCGTACCTTCATTTCTTGTCCCCTCCAGCCCGCTATCAGTTACTCTTTCTACGCCTTAGTTACGGCATTGAGCTGTAGAGTACTTCCTGATATTAGTATTAGTATTTGAACATACTTAAAATGTAGTCAACCATCAATTATTGTTCATATTCTATTACATTTTCAGTGATACTAGAATTTCTATTATTCCATTCGATAACATTCAATTATTTCTCGTCTTACTCCAATCAATGTAACGCCTTTCGCTGCATTTTTGAAAACTGAAATGTGTACAATATCCCCTCCATACCTTTATTTCCTGCCCCAATCCATCGCGGTATTAGTACCTCTTTCTACACCTTAGTTAGGGCATTGAGCTGTAGAATGCTTGCTAATATTAGCATTTGAACATGCTTGCAACGTAGTCAACCATCTATTAATGTTGATATTCTATTACACTTTCAATGATATTAGAATTTCTGTCTTATTCCATTCGATAATATTCAATCGAAGTAATACCTTTCGTTACATTTTCGGAACGACCTTATTCCTCCGAAATATTATATATTCATTTTCAAGATCATTTCATCATTTTTTTCATTTAAAATAATGTACTAATAGGATATTTAAATTACTTCTGTTAACATTCTAGTAAAGTTAGTCACTTCATTTTTTAAATGCCGAAGACCTTGCAGAGAAAAAAATGTAAGTGAACTTGAGTCACTCTCCAGGTTGAGGTAAAATGTTTTTCTCATCTCGTAGTTGTTATTATTAATAATTACTCTTGCATTTTTTCATAAGTTATTCAACTGCTTCCTTTAAGTCATAATCTTAACCATGTACGTCTCATAATAACTTAGCTTACGACATGGCATTATTCAGGCCTCCAGCACCCAAATTACCAGAGCACTTTCCTCAGCTTGAAGCACTTTCTGCATTCAGACTCACCCCACAGGACTTTTCTACAGTAAGTCCTAGCCTTAACCACTGCTGACATCTAGTGTGAATTCTAATATCTGTCAACACATAGGTGAACAAATAAAATATTAAAAAGTGTAGATAAATCAAATGTCTTTCATTTTAAATCGATGTAATAATTTAACATAAATTTCTTGTGTTAAAATTTTACCAAGGTAGAGTCAGTTTATTTCTTCAGCGTGGGTGAGATTCAAGATGTTAGAACTTCCTTCACTCTCCAAGTGATGATGATGTTGATGCTAATGTATTTGTAAGATCATATTTATTATTAATAATTACTTTTGCATTTCCTGATTTTTAATAGATTATCTTAAATTAATAACAATGGAAACGTGGATCTTTGTTAAGGCAGGTTCAATATCCTACCTTTATATTTTCCAGTCAAATTCCAACCGGGTTCAACGTCAGACAACGCAATTTTTTTTCCAACTTTATCTTAAATTAGTTACCATGGAAAACTGAACTTTAGGTATGATATATGATTCAAGCTTATACCAATCACAACAATTAGAATTTAGGTAACACAAATCGAGGGGACTTTATCATCTTCACGGACTTTTCTACAACGAAACACTGTTCAACACTAGAATTTCTACATTGATTTTGTTTGATATATGATTAAAATTTCTACAACTTATACTAAGGCGACGTATTTTCTACAATTAGAAGGCACGAAAGAAAACTCGATGGGACTTTGTCATCTCCAGCGAGTTTTGTACAAGGAAGCACAGTTCGGACTGATATAATATGGATACCATCAGAGTTCACAACTTTTGGAAACCAGTTAGACGCTAATGCCACTGGTCATCGAGTCTTTGGATTTTCTCAATGTCATTTGAACGTACAATACGGGGAAGGCTTCTCACAAGAGGCTGAATTGACAATGGCCGAGTGTCACTTGTTCCGAGGGCAATTCGCGGAGTCAGGCATGTCAATTTTGGTGTAATATGGTTGGCGAAATCATATCTTTTACGGTTTTCTACACAAGCACTGACGTAAAAGTCCCTGCATCGACTTTTGAATTCAATTATTTTCGGTGTGTCTTTAAGCAAGATGCCAAGTTGATTATGAAGTTCAACACCGACATAAACATTTAATAATAACACGAAAAATGTCTCATCTGCTGGCTCAATGTCCCTGATTTCAGTACGTTTCAATTTATTGCTGTCCATGTACATGGAGATAAGAGAAAGGTGCAAGTCAGTCATATTTGAATGAAGAGCAGTTACAACATTATTTTCACTTTGGAAGAGTTTATTAATGGTGGTAAATTTTGGGAGAATGTACTGCAAAAAGAGAAAAAATAATTTTGTTTCTGGATTATTCATCTGCCCAAGAATGTTGTTCGCTTTCTCGTCCCCTTCAAATGAATGTTCAGTAAAGTACGCCCGTCATGCCTCCCACTGTTCCAGAATTCGGTCTACTACTTGAATCAGTGACAACCACCTTGTTTGAGCAGGTCTCTGTATTTTGTGAGGATCCACATTAAAAAAAATCCTGGAACTCTTTAAACTGAGCCTGGCGTTTACTACTATGTTTGAAATAGTTGTATATGTCACGCGCCAGATGCTCGCAGAATGACGGCAGTTTTTGTTGCCTCACTTGCGCACAAGTACAATGAATTGCAAATACATTTCATTGCTATTATACCCGGCAATCGTTCTTTCAATCTAGATGCAACAGAATTTTCTTTTCCTAACATCACGTTACATCCATCGCTCGCGAAACCTATAATATTTTTATCTGGAATTTGAGCATCTGTAAACGTTTTCATCAGTTGCTCATACAGACGCTGAGCCGATGCCCCAAGAGACGCAGAATGTGGATCATTTCCACTGAAAATCTGAACAAGTTTCCAGAACTTGGTGTCTATTTTTGGTAGTTCTTCATCGAAAAATCTAACACAAACAGCCAGCGTTTTTATGCTTCCAATATCTGTCGACTCATCAATCATCAACAATAACGCTGAATTTTGTCTCCCGAAGACGCTGCGCTATGTTCTCGAAGTGACACTTTCCAATTACATTTTTAATTAGATTAGTCGCTTTTGTCCTTCCAAACGTTACGGATTGGGCAACTTTGCATTCACACGCAGCCGAGGAAACTTTCACAAGGTGTTCACCTACGCGTATTGGAATATTATGTTCTGTTATGAAGCCACCCCACAGAATTTCGGCTCTCTTTACTTTTACGTCACTGCTGGGTTCTTTCGAAGCACTGAAACACTGAAGCAACGAACGTTGCCCGTTTCCTACTATTTTAACACACGTAATATGTTTACTTGTTGTGGCATGTCTTTCCAGCACACTACGCTTAGCAGCTAGGTCCGTCTTGCAGGCAACACAATGCCCCTTACTTACATTATCCTTTACAGGACGCAACCACCCCTTGAACACCAATTCATCTTCCCACTCCGGCCTGTATTTTTGATTGTATGATTCCCACTTTTGATTCGAGTCACCACGCACTTTTTTTTTCGTTTTTCAGGAGTGCCACACATTTTACGCTTTCCGGGACACGCTTCATCCCGATCCATTTTCTATTTAGCACGAGCGATATCAACCAAATACAATCTTTATAAAAGCTTAAAACGACGCACACAACCACGAAAACTAGCATACGTTTGTGAGATCTTCTCAACACGTATTCAGTAAGAGGTCTAAGCACAAACTAAATAAGGACAAGCATAAAAAGTTTTACAATGATTCTTCTTTCCAACATCTGTTTTAGTTTTAATTCGATACTTCAAAAGAACGGGATGAGCAAACTCTTGGGGGGTCACGGTATAAAGGCGGCGGACAAATTTTTACAAGAAGCCGCCGCTCCCTTGGGAACCACGACAGAATTTGAAAGGGAAAAGAGAACTTTATTTCTTTATTGCCTTTCCAACTTCGATTTGTCTCTCAGCACTCTGCTACGACGAGCGATTGAGAGGAAACTATTAAGAACAGTTGAGACATAAAGGAAACCTAGAATGGTGCTAGATTCTGCAGATGTACCAAACGTAAGGTGCTAGGTGCTAAAATAAAGGGAAAAGTGCTAGGGTTGGCATCGCTGGTGCCACCCGACCAATCAAAAGAAACAGGCAATTTTTAAAATAGATGAGTATATGAGTAGTTAAATACTATGCTACAAAAAAGGTCAAAATTCGCTGATTAGAATGACCACCACGATGTGCTCAACCTGGTAAAAAAAACTAGTATTGGTCTCGTCTGCCAATCGAAATAAGGAGACATCTTTTTGAAAGGTAATGAATGCTCTTACTAGAGCTGTTACCATAATCTAATTCAACATTAAAACTTTTCTGATACGCCCACTCAATGGTGCAGTCAGTATATTCCTTGCTGTTTTTAAAAAAAGCCCACCCAATGCTAGAGTCAGTACTTCCCTCAAACTTTTCTGATACGGCCACTAATGCGCCATCTTGTTTTGCAATAATTTAAAATATATTTAACCTCCCAAATTTGAGGTCAGCTCAAATAAACATCTTCCTTAACAGCACACTATTTCAATGTTCACATGTTGGGGATTTCCAAATGGCTTTTTCCCCAATCTTGGATGGCGTCACTACGAAAAACCCCTATTTTCTAACGATGTTAGACTGGATTATGTCACCACTCCCCCGCCAAAATTCACCCACAATCTTATACAAACGTCACGTGATGGAAATTTCCAGGCGTCAATGACCTCGCTACTGACGCCTGATGACGTCACCCCAAGGGATTTTCCCGCCAAAATTCACCCGTCATCTACGAACGCACAGGACAAAGGATTTTCCTGTCATGATCACCTTTCTTCTAAAAAAAAATCACTCATCTTCTATGAAGACACACACAACAAAGGATTTTCCTGCACCCCAAAGGATTTTCATTTCGCGATCCCCCCCCACACCAATGATTTTCCTGTCGCGAGTTTGTGTAACGAGTTTATTGGATATCTACTGAATTCCACTTGATATAAAAGTGTGCTGTACTTCTAACTGCTTAATATGGTATTTGTGGGTTGATACCAAAAGTCTGAAGATTTTTAAGGTTTCAAAGGTCTGAGTACATATGTTCTAGGACTAACACATATCCAAATATTCAAAATTCATATCAAACCAAATTATATATCTAAAGATTATGTAGCAAAATTCTCATAAAGTTATTCTAGAACCTGGCGTCCAATAATAAGGGAAAAGATTGTAATTAATAAGTGATTATAGCCATAGGGAGAGTTGTACAAGCATGTCAAACATTTTTTTTAAGTACATGTGCGAAAGTTAGGTTTCACTATTTATTTCACATGTAAAATCAATGTAGTTCGAACATGTTCGGAGTAACGGGATTAGGCGGTAGTTATTACAGTCAAATTTATCACCATGTTTGTAAACCGGAATTGTTACGGAGGTTCCTAATTCATTTGAAAGTTCATCCTTTTTCCATATTAAACCATTTTCTGTCCACTGCTGGATGAAGGCATCCCCCCCCTTTTCTTTCCACATATGTCTTTCCTTTCTCTAGGAATCCAATGATGTACTACACTTGTCGTCCATCTTCCATCTGTTCGTCTATTTGACCGGCCCATCTCCACTTTATCTTGTTCGCAGTCTTGATTATGTATTCTACCTTTGTTTGTGAGCGAATCCATTCATTTGTCTTCATGTCCCTTCTAGTTATTCCTAGCATGCATCTCTCCATTGCTCTTTGTGTGATTCTTGATCTTCGAGACGTTTGAGCATTCAATGTCCAAGTTTCACATCCGTACATCATTATAGGTAAGACACATTGATAGTTTGCTTTTGAAAATAACGTATAGTCTTTCAAAGGAACTCCACGCCATTTTACATCATCTACTTATTCCATCCGTCAACTTGCCATTCGATGTTTTGAGTTGCCCTAGGTAAACATATTCATCAACTATATCTATTGTCTCTCCGCTTATCTTTATTTTCTTTTTTGCAGCATGTTGATTTTACACTCAGCCAATGATAAAATGAACGGTCTCTTTCAAAAGCCTAAATTACAAAATTAAATGTTTTCCTCTGTAAGGAACGTGTTAGGAATAAGCTATTCATCAACCAATTAGTTCCTGTACAAAACACTCAATTTTTTTATCGTAATCTGTTTATTTGTTCTTTAATATAATTTTTATAAAACCCACTTGTTGGTCTCTTAAAAGAAACTAAATTATGATATGAAGTATGTGCAACGTCGCGAAACATGAGTATCTACAGAGGCGGCGTTTGGGGGTGGCAATTGGGGCAACCGCTCCAGGCCCCGCGCTTAGGGCCCCCCGCGTTCCGAGTTGATGTTTTTCTTACTCAATGATATAAAAGTTGCTTTTTTTAAAAAAAAGTTTACAAATAAACTAGTTTGTATAGTTTCCATGCGAAATGTAATGTGAAATAGAAATGAATAAAGAAGCACTTGTAATTAGCAATGCAGTTTTTAAATTATATTGTACTTTTTTAAAATAAATTATGTGGGATTTTTTTTTTCATAAGAAACCGTTGTTCATTAAAAAAGATAATATTTAGTAATAAATTTAGGGTTAGGAATGAAAGGAAGAAGTGAGAGGAAGCATGTAGGGGGAAGTTGCTTACTGCTTTATCGGCTTTAGATGTAACATTTCGGCGCTCAGCCATTTTTACTTGTACTTTGGCCCCGCGGGGTCATTATTGCCCTAGGCCCCGCGCTCACCTAACGCCGCCTCTAAGTATGCACTCCCCTGTTTTCAAATATTGATTTACTAGTTACATCAGTTCCTACAGTATACTAACTTCTCCGGTCTGAGCCTAAGATACATAAAAGAAATAAATTCATTTTAAGAAAATCTGCTAGCCTCTACTGACAAAAGCATTCTCTGTGGTTAGAAAGTTATTCTTTCGTTATTATTGATCATAAAATAAATTTAATACAGCGATATCAGCACGTTCGTAATCAGTAGGGATGAAGTGTTACTTATTCTCACTTAGGACATTAAACTCCTTTTTTAAAACTTTTACCAAATTGTAGAATATAGAATCTATTCATATGTATAGAATCTAGGGAAATAACATTAAATAGAAGATTAGATCATAGATATATGAAACACGGAATATTAAACAAAAAAGCGTTTAATATATTTTTTACTTTGTTTACATTTGAGCATGAGTTTAGCCCGAAGCTTGTTCTACCATAATTATTCGTAGCTGTGGTCGTAGCGTCGGGTTCACTCTCTCTTTTTTTGTCCATAAAGCTGACGAAGTTGGTTCGTACCTACATACAGACGCAAACTTTTTTACTATATGATACTTTTCCTACATAGCTCCGTCATCTGTCAGTGTTACATGGATGTACCAATATTAAATTTTCCTAAAATACGCATAAAGAAGAAGATATATATCATCATCATCATAATAATATTCAGCCGTTTTCTATCCACTGCTGGATGAACGCCTCCCCCTTTTCTTTCCAAATATCTCGGTCTGCTACTATCCTCATCCATGTAGCTCCTGAAAATCACTTGATTTCATCTACCCATACATTTGGACGGCGTCTCGGTCGTTTCTTTTCTCTAGGAATCCAATGTAGTACATTTGTCGTCCACCTTCCATCTGTTCGTCTAGTTGTTTGCCCACCTTCCATCTCCACTTCTTCTTCATAGTCTTGATTACATCCTCTACCTTTGTTTGTGCGCGAATCCATTCATTTGTCTCCCTGTCCTTCCTGGTTATTCCTAGCATGCATCTCTCCATTGCTCTTTGTGTGACTCTTTGAGTCGTTTGCGCATTCAATGTCTAAGTTTCACAGCCTACATCATCACAGGTGAGACACATTGATTATAAACTTTACTCTTCAGACATATTGGTAGTTTTCTTTTGAAAATATAGTCTTCCAAACGAACTCCACGCCATTTTACATCTTCTGTTTATTTCATCAGTCAACTTAGCATTCGATGTTTTGAGCTGGCCTATGTAAACATCTCATCAACTATGCCTATTGTCTCTCCGCCAATCTTGATTTCCCTCTTTGCAGCATGTTGATTGTACATGATTTTTGTTTTTCTTTAAGTTCATTTCAGGGCCTATTTTCGAAATCTCACGACTCAGTTCTTCCATTCTGGTTTGCAATTCTTCAGCACTTGAAGCAAACAGGGCTATATCAAAGAACCGTAGGTGATGAAGATTTTATTCCCCCTTCATCCCAGTTTAAATTTTGGAACACTCTCTCTCCAGGACCGCGCAAACCAGTTTTGGAGAAATTGAATCTCCTTGCCTTATACCCCCTTTCCAACTTAAAAATTTTCAATTTCTTGATGTAGTCTAATGACAGATGTGGTAGTGGAGTAAATGTTCCGCAGTAACTTGATGTATGCACTTCCGATGCCTTGATGTTCAAGTGATTTATGTACGGCTGCCAAGGAGATCGAATCGAAATGTTTTTCAAAATCTATGATTCCCAAATGTAGTAGAAGTTCATATCCATTAGTCCTTTCCATAACTTCATTCAATGTTTGTAAGTGGTCCATTGTGCTAAATCCACGACGACATCCGGCTTGTTCCCTTCCCTGGTTAAAATCCAAGTCCCGTTCAATGTGATTCAAAATAACTTTGAACATTTTATATTTGAACTGACAGTAAACTAATTGGTCTGTAGTTTTCCACGCGTTTTTTGTCCCCTTTCTTGTATAACAAAATTATAACAGCATTATTCCAACTTCTGGGTATTTCTCTCTTCCTCAGGCACATCGAGAATAATTTCGCAAGTTCCTCTTTCATTTCTTCACCTTCCGTTTTAAACATCTCTGCTGTGAGTCCATCTTCTTCTGGCGATTTTCCGTTCTTCATCCCTCGAAGTACTTTATCCACGTCTACTTTCATTACGTCTTGGACTTCTACTTCATTTTTTTCTGAGTCTTCATTTTCTAGCTCTTCCTCGGAGTAGTACAATTGTCTGTAGAAATTTTCAAATATGTTTATAATTTCTTCATTATTTCCGGTTACATTCCCGCCTCGTCTCTTAACTGCAATTATTTGCTTTTTCGCTATCATGAGCTGCTGTTCGGCTTTCTTCAAACTCTTGTTTTCCTCGATTGTATTTCTAACAAGATTTCCGTTATATCTTCGTCGATCCTTTCTTATTTTCTTCCTTACCGTTTTATTTAGTTCTATGTACTCAGTCCTCTTTACACATTTTCCCCATCTTTCATATCTTTTCTTCCTCAAGAGTTTAGTTTCTTCTGAGATCTTGTTCTTTTTTCTTTCTGGTGCCTGCTATTTCCTTGGCTGTTTCTCTTATTATCTCAGTCCGTATTTTATTTCTACTATCGATGTCTTCATCCTCTAATTCTTCCAAGTCGCTGGATCTGTTGCTTAGTTCTATGTCGAATGTCTGTCTGTTTCTTTCTTAGATTTTCAAGATCTAAAGCTGGCGGTTTTCCTCGGATAAGCTTCTTTGAAATATAGTATTTAGTTTCAGCTTACATCTCACCTTCCCATGATCACTCGAGACTTTGAAACTGTTCAGAAGAGACACGTCTTATAAAGGGTGTGAAGAGGAAAAAAAAATCAGTTCCCTATCGTAACAAAGTAAAACAGTACAATTTTTTTGCAAAGAAACTGGGACCGTCAAAAGTATATTAAATTTGAAAGGCAAATAGTACGAAATTGCTCCACAGGTGGTACTCAGTTTTGAATTGTAAAAGTAAAGAAGCCGCAAGGATTGTCTCTTAGATTTTTGAGTACTCATTAACAAAGAAATGGCACGGGATTATATAAAATTGTTCCAGAAGTATCTGAAGGCACACAATGTAAAGAGAAGTCAACAATATACCTACTGATGCAGCGGCCGATGAAAGTTAAGAAGGCAATTGAACGATGTCAGAGTTTTGGTGCTAAAGTGAACAGAACAACCGAGGTATTTGTTGAAGCTCGTTGTTAGCTTTTATACATATTTTGGGACACTTGCGCTTGACAGGCAGTAATTCCCGGATAGCTTCTAGCTCCGTGGTTTGCCATTCGAGCCCTGATTTGATGCTTGTGTGTTGACTGCAGCGTCGATAAATCGTTGGAGTGTTTGGGCATGTCAACAGCAGGGTTATCATCGTATGAAAGAGGTATTACGTCCGAACCGAGGAAGCGGGAGAGTGACGTCAGCATATGTTTGGAGGCCCATTAAGCAGGGATTTTGATAGTCAGTGTCTTCGTTCTCATCTTCATTGCATTGGGATTTAAGATCAGTAGAAAACATACTATCCGATAGGTGACATATGTATAAGAACTATCTGATAGACCGGGATAGGATACATATGCAAGAACTGAATTAATTGTAAAATAAAACTTTGTTTGCCTTTATCAAAAGTGATTTACAGAATAAGGACTGCATAATTACTAAGCTAATGTTCATCGCGGCAGTTAAACATTCAGAAGTTGCAGTTGGAACAGACTTCAGATCAAACATTCAGAGTAGGCCTATGCCATAACAATCGACAAAGTGTTCAAGACAATATTATTTGGACAGTGTCGTGAACAGTGAATCCAGACTAATCCAGAATGATTACATTATAAGTTAGTGATAGTATGGACATTTGTACGATAGAGACATCCGCAGAAAGACGTCTATTACAGTCCGAACTGAATGAATAAGTACCATTCGTCAGAAAAGTCATAACAAAATACAGTTACGTGAAAAGCCTTATTACGTTTCATATAGATAGAACTTTCTTTGAAATTGACTATTCCATAGTTCTTCAAAAATCAGTATTCTTTACATAGTTATATATATTACGATCGTAACATCCATTTATTATCATTTAATCGTCATATAAAAATCTCTATTTTCCGTTAATCTTTAATTGCATCTTTATATTTCATGCGACAATATTTTAATTATCTCACACACTTGTATGAGAACACATACTAGCAAGTATTTGTCATAAATGAAACTGCGTGATATACATGAGAATTCATACAAGTGACAAGCATATTATACTAACCATATATCGCTTCATTAGTGAACAGAGTGCGTTATTTTGAATTGAATGAAAGTGTTCAACAGATATATTGCGAAGATATTAGACTCAGTGCAAGAAGACGTAAATATATTAATAGTATCCATATTCAGCGAACTATACACAGGCATTCGGAAAATGATGTATATTCATTGTGTATGAATATCGAAAATAAAGAAGTTCAAGATATTCTATTGCAATCAACGCCAAAATTATAAATATCTGTTTTATTTCTCAGGAAAGCATTCCATACAACCTAGTTAAATCTCACTTAAGTAAAGATAGAGTTAGTAACAATATCACTGATGATATTAAATATTGAAGTACTTATTAATCAAATATTTTTACTGCAAAGGTATCTTAGTACCGCACAGCGTTTCCATACAAGACAATTGTTTATATTCAACAATTCTACTCGCTTTCGAAAGAAACCCAACCGCCACAGTCTTTGCAGAATTTCCCTATTATTCGATAGAACGTAGTCTTTTTCGTTTTTTGGTCCCATTTGGTCCTTTCCATGTCCACTTCCTCTCGGGCGGTTTCTTGAAAAATGTATTGGAAATGAACAGTCTTCTGAGAATTCCACTAACTTCTCTCCTCTCTTGTTTCTTTTGCCAAATCCAAAGTTCCCCACTTTCGTGTCAGTGCTCTGCTTGGTTCCTACTTTCGCACTGAAGTCTCCCAATACAATTTTGTAATGCGATTTGCTACTATCCAAAATCTTCTGTATCTCCTCGTATAGGTCTTCGACTTCCTCCTTCGGGTGCGAGGTTGTTGGAGCATACACTTGTATAATTTCCATACTGTATCTCTTGTTAATCTTTATTACTACCCGTACGATTCTATCTGAAATTCCTTCAATTTCTGTGATCCGTGACTTCAGGTCTTTATTAATTATAAAGCCAACGCCTGTCGCTTTTCCAGTTTCTGTTCCTTTGAAGTAGAACGTGTGCCCTGACGGTAGTTCCAACTGTTCTTCATTCTTCCTCCACACTTCTGATAATCCTATGATGTCCCACTTAATCCTCATTAAGGTCATTCTGCAATTCTTCTAATTTGTCCTCTCCTGAAAGTGATTGACAGTTGAGAGTCGCTACGTATAGGTCCGTTCGAGTTGCTGCGTCGGTGTCCTGGCAGTCTACAGTCCAAAGCCGGGCATTTTGACCCCTGCAGGACTGACCGCTACCATTGCCAGCTGCATTCCGTCCTCCGGGTAATGACGGCCTCCGAATCTGTTTCCTTACTTGTACCATCATGTGTAAAGAAAGGAGGGGTGCTGAGATTTGACTCACCACGCTGTCTGCTAATGCTGCGTGTTGGTGAGCAACCCATCCATATTTGTTCACCAAGCAGTTGCTTGGGTACTAACAAACCCCACGACGCGACGTGAACGTATGGATTGAACATTAGGCGTCTACAACGGTCGATTCCCTTAAGCCTTAGCCAGAGGAATTATGGGCTCTGCTCCCAGTTAGAGGCAGAAGTCTTTTGGGGCGACAGTGCCGGTTTGCCGTTCCTGTCCCAGTTTCTCGGCCATATATATATATATATATATATATATATATATATGCCAAAGTTATTTTGAATCGTATTGAACGAGAGTTAGATTTTAACCAGGGAAGGGAACAAGCAGGATGTCGTCTTGGATTTAGCACAATGGACCACATACAAACATTGAATGAAGTTACGGAAAGGACTAATGAATATGAACTTCCACTATGTCTTGGATTCATAGATTTTGAAAAAGATTTCGATTCAATCTCCTTGGCAGCAGTACTTAAATCACTTTAACATCGACATCGAAAGTGCATACATCAAGTTACTGCGAAACATTTACTCCACTACCACATCTGTGATTAGACTACATCAAGAAAGTGAAAAATTTTAAGTTGGAAAGGGGGTATAAGGCAAGGAGATTCAATTTCTCCAAAACTGTTTTGTGCGGTCCTGGAGTGTTCCAAAATTTAAATTGGGTTGAAGTTGGAATAAAAATTAATGGCGAATATCTTCATCACCTACGGTTCGCTGATGATATAGTCATGTTTGCTTCAAGTGCAGAAGAACTGCAAACCAGAATGGAAGAACTGAGTAATGAGAGTTCGAAAATAGGCACTAAAATGAACTTAAGTAAAACAAAAGTCATATACAATCAACGTGCTGCAAAGAGGGAAATAAAGATTAGCGGAGAGACAATAGGCATAGTTGATGAGTATGTTTACCTAGGCCAGCTCAAAACATCGAATGCTAAGTTGACTGATGAAATAAACAGAAGATGTAAAATGGCGTGGAGTTCGTTTGGAAGACTACACTTTATTTTCAAAAGCAAACTACCAATGTGTCTGAAGAGTAAAGTTTATAATCAATGTGTCTTACCCGTGATGATGTACGGCTGCGAAACTAGGACATTGTATGCGTAAACGACTCAGAGTGAGAGTCACACAAAGAGCAATGGAGAGATGGACAGGAATAACCAGGAGAGACAGGAAGACAAATGAATGGATTCGCTCAGAAACAAAGGTAGATGATGTAATCAAGACTACGAAAAAGATGAAGTAGAGATGGGCCGCTCACATAGCTAGACGAACAGATGGAAGGTGGACGACAAATGTACTACAGTGGATTCCTAGGGAAAAGAAACGACCGAGACGACGTCCAAATGTATGAGTAGATGAAATCAAGCGTTTTCCAGGAGCTGCATGGATGAGGATAGTAGCAGACAGAGATATTTGGAAAGAAAAGGTGAGGCCTTCATCCAGCAGTGGATAGAAAACGGCTGAACGGCAGGATAGCTACTTGATTATTACCGCCATCTATCGGTGTCACTCTAGAGAGGCGTCAGTTGGGCGTGTTTTAAGCATCATTGGCTTACTTTTTTGTAACCAGATGTAGTTACTTTTATTCTCTTTTACGACTTAATCTTTTTGAGAAATAAATAAATAGCAATATTTTGTCAGTTAGGAACCATTAGGTGCCAATATCTCGGAAACGGCTTAAAATATCTACAAAAATGACTCGAAAAATCTCCCATTATAAACGCCTTGTCGTTTTTCCTCATAATCTACCTAAATCCAAAGTTTGGTCATGATTCAACAAAAAATTTGGCAATTAGGAACCATTAGGTACAAATATACAGAAACGGTTCAAAATATCGCATAACTAACTCAGAAAATCTCCCCTTATAAACCGCTTGTCGTTTCTGATCATAATCTACCTAATTTCGAAGTTTTATAAAGATATAATAAAATAAAATTTGCAATAGGACCACATTAGATCGCATATCTTAAAAATAACTCAAAAATAGTATATTGAAAAAGAACTAGATTATTACCGTCATCTACCACCACCATTATTATTATTATTATTATTATTATTACCACCATTTTAGAGGTGTTGCTCTTAACTACCCACTCTTCCCCGCCATTTTACTGGATTCGCTCTTATTTTATAGCTAAGCGCGAGCAGTCAGAAGTGTCGCCAGCTTTTGCTTTGCATTAGGTGAATGCTGGAATAATATATTTAACATAAAACATGCTTGCTACTTTCTCTTCCAATTTATACATAACTCTAATTATTAGTAATTGAAAGCGATGTCGCTTATTACTGCACACATGGACTTGTTACTGCCTCGATGAATTTCCTTTTGGTTAAAATTCTGCTATTTATTTATTTCTGAAAAATAATTCTTAACTTCATACATAAGCTGATGCTCGAAGTTCATAATTTTCATGTATCGCCTACATTTTTCTATTTTCTCTTTGAAAAAAAGCAAACTAAATTTTCTTATTGCATGACTGATGACGGAAGTTTATAACAATGTGATTCTCACGTCAAGGGCGAATTATTATTATGTTTCAATACGAATTTCTCATTTCTCTTTTGAGCTGTATATGTTATCTAACATAATTAGTGATAACACCCACACAGATACGCTAGCTATATTCACCCAGTGAGGGGGAAAAAATTATTGCGATTATTGGCCGCAGAAAGGATAGAAACCTAACAGCGGAATTAGTTGAAAATAATTTCCATCAATTTCCAGCCGCGTGTCATGCCAACTTACATTAATAATCGGATGTATGTTTCCGCTATTTTATTTTTATATTCTCAAAAGCAAGTTGTTCGAACAAGCTGCTTTTCTGACAGTGCTGTTTTATGTATGAACATTAGATCTTCAAAATTTCCTATTTTCTTGGTTTGTGATATTAACGTTCTAAACGAGCTAGTTGGGGCTGCTGAGGTGTTCTAATTTTGTAAATTGGACCGAATTGCGATAGACTTACTTTCCTCATCCCCTTTCCGCTCTCACACCCCAAAGTACTCTTTAAGTTTGAATGCCAGTGATCATCGAAACTACGTATTTACTCTGTGTTGAAACGTAACGAGATCAGTGTATTATTATTAGTTACAATAACTGAAATTGTTTCAAAATACCCAATTTACTCTGAGACTGTGGATCTTCTCGTGAATAACTTCCGTTAGTTAAAGAAATGGAAACTGGAATAAAATTCGTTACTATAGCAGTGGGGAAATTAGTTTGAACTCTTCCACTATAGTTTTAATATAAAACAAGTACTTTTCCTGTGCAATGGAGGAATATTCAAATATTAAGCGTTTTAATGAAATTTAGGAAAAAAAAGAAAGAAACTAAATTTGTGTTATAAATAATTTCCCCCCGAAAAAATTGTGATTATAGTTTTCCCCAGAAAAAAACGTGTTTGTAATCAGTTTCCCCTCCAGAAAAAAATGGAAAAGGTTAACTGTGAACATTGTAGTGAATTTATATAAAAAAAGAATATAGCTAGACAGTTACACGTAAACACCCTATTGCTAAAAGTAATATCGAAGAAGCATCACTTTCTAAAAAGCAAAATTAACATGTGTGCGAGGAAGAAATTACTAAAAAACATTTTGAACGACATCTGAGAATACATTCGTATGAACCGGTGATAACTGCTTTGAATCATACATTTGAGCACTATGAACTGGCCTATAATAACAACGGTGGAGATACTCCATTTTTTCTTACCTCTGTACGAGAGTGTTTACATTTTTTAACGCAAGTGAGTGAAAGTGATAGACTTCTGAAAATTAATTTTATTCTTACTGCCGATTTTGTTAAAACCGGGGAGGAAATAGAGTTTCTCAGTGCACAGTGGAAATAAACTGTTTGTGAAATCTTCTGCTCTAGAAGATAAAAGAAGTGAAATATTCGATGAATTGTTGGTAAATCAGTAAGAGAAGGCTGTTAAAGGTTCAGGGTGGTCTTTATACTCTACCCCCCACCACAAGCTTGAAGCGAAAGTCAACATCTTCAACCCCATAGCAGCATCCAGTTATATTGAACTCCCGGAGTTTATTAAAAAAATATGCTGTTTTAAACATTAGGAATTATAATAAAAAATGTTTTCTCTATTCAGTCCTCTCAAAACTTCACCCTTTTGATTCGAACGAACATGCTTACCGAGTTTCTCACTATGAGCCTATGTGAATGAAATATTACCTATTTTTGAAAAAATTATCAGTTTTGCAGTGGGCTTATATGACGTGCCGAGGTTTGAGAAATACTATAATAAAATGTTCCCAAACACACCGATTTCTATTAATGTGTACGGGATAGATAATGAAAATAAAAAGTGTTCCCTCTTCACATCAACCAACAGCTAGCAGATGAAAGGAACATAACTTACTGTTTATAAAAAATGAAACATCAACAGCGGCGACATCAGCAGCAACACCACCACCAAAAACAATAACGCATTACTGCTTAATTAAAAACTGTTCGTTTAGTGAGAAGCCAGGTTACCAGTGATCCATATCAGTATCATTTCTGTAAAATGTGTCTTTCACACTTTAATGCTGAACAAAGATTAAGTGAACATAAAACTTTGTGTCGCGAACACGAACCAACACGCGTTAAGTAGATGAGTACACCAAATTTGTTGTTTTTACGTGGCAACACCGCAGGTTAAAGTCCAGGTCAGTGAAAATAT
>JAGDQP010025377.1:0-26974 GCA_022664845.1 Lepisma saccharinum | reverse complement strand
CAAATTTAGTCAAATTACATTTTATTCGGTACAATAGGTTCTTGTTTCTGTGTTAGTTCTTGTATATGTCAATACCATGTTATATTCAAGATTTGTGCAATTTATCAGCGCTTGCGGGAGCTTTTCTATTCAAATTTAGTCAAATTACATTTTATTCGGTACAATAGGTTCTTGTTTCTGTGTCCGTTCTTGTATATGTCAATACCATGTTATATTCAAGATTTGTGCAATTTATCAGCGCTTTCCTAGCTTCAAAAACCAGTATATTACACATTTGTTTCAATAAGATACAACAAACGGTCTAGTAGACGTGCAAATGTATATCAGCAGTAACTCAATGAAAGCCTTTCTTCAATTCAAAGGTCCAACTAAAGTAAGCACGTTTTCTAGCTTCAAAAATCCGTATATTTCACATTAGTTTCAATAAGATACAACAAACGATCTAGTAGACGTCCAAATGTGTGTTAGTTCAATATATAATTATGTCATAAGACGACATTCTGCCATCAGCATTATTCCTAAAACAAACAACTAAAGTCTTCACATATGTATTTATCAGTCAGCATTAGTCAAATGTTTCAATACCCGTCCAAGTATTATCTTCAGTAACCATCACCACTATACCACAACAACCTTAATGTTAAACTTTAACCATTGGATCTGCCACAAGGCAACAAAATCTAACAGTTGCAGCAACTTAAACTTTAAACATTGGATCTACCACAAGGTAACAAAATCTGACACTTGGAGCAAGTTAAACTTTAAATATTGGATCTGCCACAAGGTAACAAAATCTGATACTTGAAGCAAGTTAAACTTTAAATATTGGATCTGCCGCAAGGTAACAAACTCTGACACTTGGAGCAAGTTAAACTTTAACCATTGGATCTGCCGCAACCATTCTTTTCTTTCAACGCAAGTCAGCAAAACAGTTAAATTCATGCCAGTTAGTTAATTGTTAATCAAAGTAATGTAATTACTAAATATATTTATTTGTGTGTCATATTCAACGGTACTTGAAGTTTCTTTCATTCATATCAATTGTCGACAATAATAATTTCATTTTTTTATTTCGTTTTCAAAAAAAATATTAATCTCTAGCCTTTCTGCTTTTTTTCTCTTCAACTAAATTGGTGTTGGCCTCTAGGCAATGACTTCATTATCTCCAGTTGTGTTGTCTGGTAAGGAAAGGGTCGTGAAGAAAAAAGGTAACTCTTTTTTTTTCAAAACTTATTAATTTGCTGTTTTTCTTCCGACAAGATGAAACAAGATTTCAGGACCAATGCGTTTCTCTCTTCCAAATGAGGTAAAGGGGTGAGGATTTTAATTACGTAATACGTTTTTGTGTCGCAAAAACAATTAGATAGCTGTCAATCCACGGAGTAGATTTGGAGGGTAACAGTCATAGTCTCATGCAATAACCAGGTGTTTAATTAATGTGTAATTAAATCATGGAGTAGCAGAGCAGGATACCAACATGGCCTGCGGCATTCCGGGGTACGTTAGAACGATGTCACTACTCCTTTCCCCTCCCCTATTCCAGCCTGAGCCTTAGATGCCTAAAGGTCACAAATAAAATTCAAATTCAAATATTGGTTACTGCGAGAAATAAAGAAAAATTCTCACAATTACGGGAAAAGTCTTTTTTCTGCCTGTTCCACAAAAACAAGAAGTTCTGGGTGCGGATGCACTGATCTTGTTCTCTTAGACTACGAAAGCGTAAGTACAATTAATTTAAGAGCATTTGAGAACACTAGAGCACTTGTAAAGTGTCCGGACTGTAATCCATTGGCACTTCTCTGAGAATATGTGGAGTCCAATAGTCTATTTATGCTTAGAACGTATAACTAGGCATAGCTAGCATTATTTCAGTAGCTCTTTTGACAGCTGACAAAATCCATGTCAAGGCGAGCCGCACAGTCATCAAGGCAAAAGAAGGACCTCAGTCTTGCTGGGTATGAGCCATTTTATTTGGCACTTCAATGTATATTTTTTTCTTTACGAAGAAACTTTCTTGTTGGTTTTCACGAACTGTAATATTTCTTTTAATAGAACTATTTCAGATACGTGATATACATTTTAGTTTGTAAAGAAATCTAATTTTAAACTAAATATTTTGACTACATTGTGGAGTTTTGCAGGTGAGTAATGCACTGGAGTAAATAAAAGCTTCTAGAACTTAGGAATAAATCAAGAGTAGGAGGATATAATAATCTTGAAATCATGATGGCTACTGTTGTGTTTCCAATAACCTGTCTTCAATCAATCTGCTTCAGAAATATATCAGCGTCTAGCAAACGTGAGTTGACCGTAGTCTGTAATGCCTGTGAGTATTTTTTATTAAATAAATACGTTTAGAGATGCCACCCTCTTGGGTTTCGATATGGCACAATTCTAGATTTTAAAATGAACATTCCTGAATAGAATTCAGAGCCATTTGGAACCCTGAAATATGAAATTCAACAAAAATCGGCGTTTCGGTGCTACAGCTAACTTGGATTTCAGAATGCAGGCCATCATCTTATATTTCGGATGTCAAGTGTTTTCGAATTCTGAATCGCATTCATAACGTTTCAGAGTGTACAGACCTTAACTTGAAGGAAAATGGAAGTTATTTCAACATACGTCTCCGGTATTCAATTTTGGAATTTATCCTCAAAATCAAAAATACAGATATAAAGTTTATGAAAATTGGCCTTCTATTGAACTCGTATTACGAAATTATCTCAGGCATATCCGTATCGTCAATCTCAATTCAAGTTGAGAGGAAATTCGCGCCCAATGTACCATGTTATTCCTTGGTGAATTCTAATACCATGTTATTCCTTGGTGAATTCTAAAAAAAGACTCTGTGCAAGAAGTTCCTAGGATGCTCACACTCAAACATACAGATGTCAAAAATTCAGATCGTAAACCAAACTTTGTATATCGAAAGAATATTTAACAAAAACCCTACAATATTTTTTCTAGAATCTGCGTTTAGTAGGAAAGGGTAAAATGATAATTAATGAGAGAAATATGACGTACGGAGAGCAGTAGAAATATTACAGTAAACATTCCTTCAAGTAGCTCTCGTGGAGCAAGAGGTAGAGCGTTAGCTTACGGTGTGCAAGGGCTAGCGTAACGGAATCGGAATTTGAGAACGGAAAGTGCAACGATCACACCTAACCTACCCTAACCCATGGTCACAAATTTCAAATAATCTACGAAAAATGAAAAAAGCAATTATTAATAATAAATATGATCATATAAAAATATATTTTGAAAAAAAAACGAAAAAATACCTTACTCCCGCCGGGATTCGAACCCAGCTTTTACTCCACAAGCGAACTTCTTAACCACTGATCCACGATACGAACTTCTAAACGGTGATTTTGAAGTTTTATTTATAGTGCACTAGTTATGTATCAAGTTAGTAGCTACTCGTGCAGCATGGCAGCCTCCATTCAAACACCAAACCCGATACTCTCTATGCGAATGGTCCCAGGTTCTAGTTCTGGTCGCGACGTATTGTTTTCTTCTCTACTTTTTCTGTAGCACCTCTGCAAATTTTATATTTTACAATATGCTTTAGATACGTAAAGTAAATGTTATTGTTGTATAACTTTTTTTTTTAACTTCATTTATTTGAAATCAACTAATTTACCTAGGACAATTGTGTGTTGACATAAAGAACAGAACCAGTATGAAAATAAGAATTAATAAACGCTTACATTACAATGACCGAATCAATAATAATAATAATAATAATAATAATTCCGTATGTGTAATGTAACCGTTTATTTATTTTTATTTTCGTGCTGTTTCTGTTCTTTATATGAACACACAATTGTTCTTGGTAAATTAGTAGATTTTAAATAAATGATGCAGCAAGGAAAATACAAATTAAAAACAAAAAGCTATAAAACAATAACATTCGCTCTATATGCACAAAGCATATTGCAAAATATAACATTTGCACAGGTGCTATAGAAAAGGAAAAAATACGTCGCGACCAGGATTTAAACGTCGGTTCTTTCCTAATGTAAGCTAACGCTCTACCTCTTGTTCCAGCAGAGTGCTGGAAGGAAGGACATCTACAGTAATGCTTCTACCACTCTCCACACGTCAGATCTGTCTCATTAATTAACATTTATGCCTTTTCTACTGGACGGCAGCTTCTAGAAAAAATAGAGGCTTTTGTATAGGGCTTTGGTTACATTGTAAAAAGTGGAAACACGAAATGGATGAAAGTTACTCCGCTTTATGGAGAAATAAAATTAGAAAATTAGCATTTTGTTGTATTTACTCTTAAATGTGGATATAGTGTAAGCCCTTTAGTGGAAATACTGGTAACCTTATCTCCATTTTAAAGTTTAACATTTTCTTTGTAATGGCTGTTAACTGAAAATTGGCTGAAACTGGCCAAAGTGTTTCGTCGGTGAACGTTCAGCTTATTTTACGCTTAAAATCCGGTCATTTTCTGATCGAAGTGTAAGCTAAACTGTTCGTTTTGAGGTTACGTACTTTTGTGGATGAAGTTTAAGTCTAGGTTGGATATTTTATAATCCAATAACAGGAGTAAAGTTATTGCTTGTAACTGAACGCCCCACCATTTTGAGTGTCTATGTTGCTTTTACACTGTGAACAGTTGACTGGTGGATCGAGAACGACATAATTGCATTGGCGGAAATAGGAATTAAGTTGGGTATAAATCTTTACACAGTAGCAAACGTATCTCTTCTTTTTTTTCTACCGACATTCCTCATAGTAAAATCTACATGTTGATCATTAACCTCCTGCGCAGTAAATCCTAGCTATGAATATCACTCGGAAAGCCATATAGACCAACTGCCTTTGCAGCTAAGTGGCGAGAGCAGCTGATCAGTGTGCTAGTGGACCTTGGATCGAAACCCGACCACCTGAACTTTTTTTTTTAATTTTAGATTTTAAAGGTACATTACATTTTCTTCTTTTCTACTTTCAAAAAATGTTCTGCTTCAATGAAGTACGTTGGAAAAGACATATGCGCATTTTGAAATTTTACAGACAGTAAACAGTTCAACCGAAAACTGGCTGAATGTAGGTTAATTCAAAAAGTGGAGGCAGTTCAGCTGCCTCTATTTTTTTGGATGAACATTGTGTCTCCAATTTTTACAGTGTAGATACTCTATCGGTATCCAAAGTTAGGTTACGATCTGAATTTTTAACATTGGATTTCGGTGTCAGTTAATTAAAGGGTAAATTTTGTTCGTCGGAAACAATGTAAAACGTATAACACCTAATGGTCTAACAGCGAGACTACTCCGACCATGATCAGGGAGACTATAGGCTGCCTGCCTACCAAATTTCAGACCTTAGTTCAGTATCGGAAGGTAACACAACAGCTTTTCTTTGTCTACTAATTGCCTCATATGTAAATATAAATCAATTGAGACCCACGTCTGAGATTTTGTAGGGCAGTAGTCTACAGTATCATCTACTGCCACACTGCCAGGAGCTTCGCCTCTGGTCTATCGAATGTTAGGCCTACACCGTACATTTTACAGACAGATCACATTAACTATACTTACTCTTAATTACTTGAAACCTACGTATCGTAGGAAAATTTTACAGAGTTTATGCCTCAGAATTTACCAGGTAATAACATGAGAAATTTCCATGGGAGCGAATTTTTTTATCTATCCTGTATAACATGTTTATATACTCCACAAGATTATATACTTTGCGGTGAAACCACCGCCCGCTGCATTAAAGCTTTATTGATTAAGATACACTACAGCAAATTTTATTTATCAGCATTTCTCATCGCTCGCATATAAAAGTCACTATATTTGTCAATTACTTTAGAATAATCATTCTATGTCCTTACAAAAATCAAAATTCCATATTGCAACGGCATTACTTAATTCTTTCGAGTAGCAGAACAAGCCTTGGATACGCCTGCCATCTAGCGGCCAATTCGTGGCGACAGGCTACACACGATTTCTCTTTGATTGGATAGGCAGCTATAGATGCAGCGGGCGGTGGGTGAAACATAGTCTTAAAACTAAGTGATAAATGTTAAACAAGTGAGGCTAGGACTAATCGGAGGACTGTGCACGTTTGCTACCACCAGGCTTCGAGCGTCCACTTTGAATGATCTATATCTCTTGTAAATGTTTCGCTTAAACATTTCGAACGACACCTCAACCACCCTCTAGTTCTAATAGTTGCTGAGTTATAAGTTGTCGACGAACTGACCGAAGTAGCTACTGTATGAACTCATCTCGCCGAAACTTTGGAACCACACCTCAACCACCTTCGTAGCCCTAGTACCAGGGGTATGCATAAGTAGTTTCCGGTTTACCTAAGAGATGGCGCCAGCGAAAAGTACGCAGCGTATTCATTTGACACATACGTCATTTTGTTCGTCTGACATTAAACTACAAACACACACAAGTTGCGTCCGCCAAACACTAGCGTCTTTGTTTTATCGTTCAGTGATCATGTCGAAGTTTGTGTCTGAAAAAGAACATTTGCGGCACGCGTTGCTTTTCTTACTTAATCAAAAGAAAAAGGCTGTTGAAAGTCATCGTGTGCTGGTAGAAACATATGGTGAACACGCTCCATCGATTAGAACATGTGAGACATGGTTTCGACAATTTAAAAGTGGTGATTTCAGTGTGAAAGACAGTGCGCGCTCTGGTAGACCACAAAAGTGCGAAAACGAGCAATTGCAGGTGTTATTGGAGGATGACCCAATTCAAACTCAACAGAAATTGGCAAAAGCATTAAATGTGTCACAAGAAACAGTCAGCAGACGTTTACGAGGAATGGGGAAGATCAATAAACTGGGTAAATGGGTCCCACACGATTTGAATGAACGTCAAATGGAAAATCGCGAAATCACTTGTGAAATGCTGCTTCAACGCCACGAAAGGAAATCATTTTTGTATCGAATTGTGACTGGTGACGAAAAATGGATTTATTTTGAAAACCCGAAGCGAAAAAAATCGTGGCTTTCACCTGGCGAAGCCGGTCCTTCAACACCAAGGCCAAATCGCTTCGGCAAGAAGACCATGCTTTGTGTCTGGTGGGACCAGAGCGGTATTGTGTATTATGAACTCTTGAAGCCCGGCGAAACCGTTAATGCACAACTCTATCGCCAACAAATGATTAATTTAAATCACGCATTGATCGAAAGACGACCGGAATGGTCCCGAAGACATGGCAGAGTGATTGTGTTACACGACAATGCGCCGTCTCACACAGCAAAACCAGTGAAAGACACCTTGAAATCGCTTGGATGGGACCGCCGCACCCGCCGTACTTCCCAGACCTGGCGCCATCTGACTATCACCTCTTCGCATCAATGGGACACGCGCTCGCAGAGCAGCACTTCAGCAATTTCGAAGACGTTGGAAAATGGTTCGACGAATGGTTTGCCGCAAAAGACAAGCAGTTTTTCTTGCATGGTATGCAGCAATTACCTGAAAGATGGGCGAAATGTGTAGAAGCCGATGGCCAATATTTTGAATAAAACAAAATTAATTTTCCTTGAAAATTACGTGTTTTCTTTATCACAAAAACCGGCAAAAACTTAAGCATACACCTGGTAGTTCTTGATTTGAAAGTTGTCGAGAGACTCACTGACGGACGAACATAATATATGATATGAAATAACTGATAAATGGAATTTTAATGAAATCTCATGTTCAGTTTGCTAAATTAAGAAAACATAAAATTAAAAATATACATAACATTATAAAATAAGCTCATTCAAATCTAAAATATGAGAGCAAAACAATAACACACAAATAAAAAAAAGATTTAACGAATAAGATGTTTAAAGGCTTGTATTGCGGTTCGAACCCAAGTCGTGATATTAATCTAGAGACAAGAATTGCCTGTTGGAAGGTCTAACTAACAGCTGAGTCTTTCGCTGTGGGCGTCAACGAACATACTACGTTACGGATTATCAGTTTTTGTTGTTAAAGAAACAGCGAGTCACCTGCGGCAAAAAGGTTTTCCTGCTCAAGTCTAGACTCTAGATTGCGCCTTATTTTTCTTTCCAATAACCAATATTAAATGGGGCGCACACCCCATTAGATCATGGACAAAAGTTGTCAACAAGGCATTGTGCAAGCTGGTAGTGGCCCCGTCATGGTGTGGGGCGTGTTTACCTGGCATGGTTTTGGACCACTGGTCCGCTTGAACCGAACATTGACCGCGCTATGTTCAACTGCTTGCTGACCATCTCAATCCCTTTATAAACTTCGTGTACCCTGCCAACAGTGGGATTTTTCACGATGACAGTGCGCGATGTCACTAGGGATATCAAGACGAGACTGGCATCAGTCTCGTTCTCGTCTCGAATTTTTAGAACAGTCTTGGTCTTGGTCTCGTCTCGATCTAAAAATTCTGGTCTTTTTCTCGGTCTCGATTGTAAATCTCAGTCTCGTCTCGGTCTCGAGTCTCGACACGTTAGTCTCGGTCTTGTCTCGTCTCGAGAGATTCGAAAGACGATAGACTTTAAAAACTTACCTCCCTTGACTGACTTGAAATGAGTACGCAGGCTTTCCAACCTCAGTACAAGAACAAGAATATAAATATGATATTAACATAATTTGTTACATTCTTAATTTGGGGTTTAGATAAAAAATGATATTCTGAAACAGCGAAAAAAAAAACATTACGATTTTAGCAAATATAGAATACCAATCAATGAGATAGATAAAAATATTTCTATCATGGAAACGTATCCATGGTATAGCACTAATTGCGAAATTGGTATACGTAACATTTAAGTTTTGCTATTTCTAAATCATATTTAAATTGACTGAATAACTGTTACGTAAAAAAGGAAAAATTTACGTTTTAGTCGAAATTTTCTACCAGATAGATTTATAGAAATAAATGAATGTACACTGTTAAAGATTTTCCGAAACATTCCTGATTTATGAGGAAAGCTAGGCAACCTGGGAATTTCCATTAAGTAACTTGGCTAATAAATGGCATCCATCACACAGTCCTCAGGTATGTTGGGAGCAAAAGAATAAAAACTAAGTCTAAAGATTTGAACATGGGTTCTTTAGTCAAATGTCCAGCGTCGTACTGACTGCTCTAAATTTCCAGTTAAAAGAAAACAGTATAGAGTGTTAGAATTATGTTGCCTGAATCCCGAAGATATAAACTAAATTTAACCGACGACTTACGCCACATTTTATTTATTTATTTATTTTTTATTGTCAATTAGGGTTCGGAATTCCCATTCACTCAAAATATTTCTCATCTCTAAAAAAAATAAGAACTGATAAAACGGCGGCAGCATACTCCTGATCAACTACGATAAGAACCTATTTTCTCATTCTGAGCATGCGCAGAACTGAAAACTAAAAGCATCTAGATAACCATACGAAAAGTCTCTTGAGTTTTCCTCCATTACAGTGAAACATGAAATACTAAAAATTCTGCGAAACTTCCCTGAGTATTTCTTGCAACATTAGCAAAATTGTTAACAGTGTACAGAAATTTTACTTGTTGTGAAATTTCCTTTTGTACTAGGAAATAATAAAGTAATCAAATGCAAAGAAATGAAAATAACATTTGCCGAACTCCACAGCCACATGAATCAGTTACACTGCTTTTGGCTGATTAGAAGAACCAATTCATAGGTATGTATTACAGTTACATGTCCATACATTAAAGCAAAAAGAAAAAAGTGAAGTGTGTTTCGGGTAGGTGCTACTTTAAAATAGCATATTGAGAATCTTATGAACTGAAATAAGCACATTAGTATTTCAAATAAGCCGTGTTATCAGATTAAAATGTCATTCCAACAATCCTTGCAAAGCATAGCTTAATAGGTAAGTATATATATATATACAGTATACTTTAGATACAATATATATATATATATAAATTGTATCTAAGGTATACTGTGTACAATTTTGCTTCCCCTCCATGTCCGTCTGTCGACAGCTTTCGACTCAGTAACTACTAGGAATACGAAGGTGATTGAGTTGTTGTTCGAGAAGTCTCTGCGAAACTTGACCAACGAAATATAGATAATCCAAATTTGACGCTCGCTCCGCCTCATTTTCTAAAACACTATTGCTTTTATCGAATGTACAGGTATATTTACGTGAAAGATTGTGCAGAATTTCCTCTGCATAAGCGAAGAAGTTCCTACAGGGAAACTTTATACAACTTTTAGGCTTCAGTTACAAGTACTGGAAAGCCTTATACAATCGCTATGCCTGTATATCGATAACTTTCAAATAAGGAACTACCAGGGCTACGAATATCGTTGAGGTGTCCCGCGACTGAGTTTCTATATACGTATGTATAAAGGACATTAGATTGTCTCCATCTTTTCTAAGCTACCGGTTAGTGTTGCAAAAATCTTGCATTCTGTTAAAAAGAACATAAGGGTATAAGAAAAGATCTATATTACAATTTAGACAGTTTGACTTTTTGACGTGTGTTTTGCTCTCTTTACGAAATCAGTCTAGCTGATATAAATGGAAGAGTGTCAACTGAAGTAAACGACTATCAGAAGGGAGAAAGCATGGGGACGAATGTTCTCAGAAGAAAATAAATGTCTGTATTTATCCGTCCCCGAATCTATCTCCAACACATTTATATTATTGTTCAAACATAACAGAAAATAGTTTGGCATTAATAACTACTTATGACTTACAATCATATTTTTAAATTACAATACATGATGTTAAATAAAATTTATCACAAGACTAATTGTCACAAGACTTCTTCTAGTATGAAACAACATCAACAAAAGCATTAAATTAATACTATCCACATTCATGAAAATAAAGCTTATAGTCTCGTTCTTCGTCTCGTCTCGAGTAAGTCCGAGACCGAGAGGAGACCAAGACTCTGTCTCGGTGCCATGGCTACATATCACCGGGCCGCAATGGTATGCGACTGGTTTGAAGAACATTCTGGCAACCTCCAACGCATTATTTGGCCTCCTAGATAGTCGGACATGAACCCTATCGAGCACATGTGGGATATCATCAAACGGGCAATTCGTACTCTAGATCTTTCACGTACAACAACCACTGAATTATGGGCGGCAATCGAGACTGCATGGCTGCACATCCCTCCAGAGGACTACCAGCGACTTTTCGCGTCCCTGCCACGTCGAGTTGCTACACTTCGACGTGCTCGAGGGGGATCCACACGTTATTAGATAGTTATCCCATGACGTTTGGCACTTCAGTGTAATGTTAAACTAGGGAATAAGGCAAAAGTTCAGAAGTTGAAGTAAATACTCCAGAATTAATTGTTACTGCCCATACAGTTCATTTTACCTTACCTCTATAAATAATTTAACTTGACATTTAAAGTGTTATTTCACTTCTCGAACCTTTTATGTTTACCTCAGCTTCTGCACAGTTTGCCTTATTCCCTACTTTTAACATTCCATGAATCACAAGGATATTGGATATTTATGGCCAAAAGGCGAATTCTGGTATGGAGGAAAAGGCATACAGAATGGGACTAGGAGAATATCCAGTCCACTGTCAAACAAGGTGGCAGCTCCTGGAGTGGGGGAACTTGTTTTTGTTGATGGGACAATGGATAAGCTTCTTTATACATATATTCTGCAACAAAATAAAAAAATGTGCAGAAAAACGGCCTGGCACAAGGTTTTTACATCCAGTCAGACAATGATTAAAAAATACTGCCGAAATAACTGGTGAAATAGTTCGTATATGGATCATCTACAACCCCTATCAATTCAATACTCCACCACAATCACAAGACCTTGGGAAGAAGGGTGCGTAAACATAACATAACCAGCAAGGAGCACCTGCAGGCCGTGCCTTTTCAAATCTGTAGTTGGGTGGGCTAACTCTGAAAATAGTTGGGATCTCTACTAAATTTGGTGTTGATGACGTCAAAACCGAAGCCTCCACCAACTTGTAGTGCTCGTTTCCCTGTGGTAAACTAGCTCATTCAGCCCAGATTCGGCTGTAGAGCGGTACCTTTGAGGGCGTACCAAATGCCGATCCGGACTGCCGAATAAGCGGCTGTCTTCAATTGGTGTGCTATTGCTTGCATGCTAACATTTGGTATTCGCTTAAGGACATAATTAGGAGGAAAATATGCACAAAATTTATATTTTCTTCAAAGTAAGTATATGATCCCCAAATGACTTCTAACTACAACCAAAATCTATCTAACCTGGCATTTTTCTCCTATTTTTCTGATCATTCAATGCAAATAATTTAATGCAACTATCAGAGTGACTTGACAAATATGTGACCCTTTAGCTTATCTAGTACCTCTGTATAGACAGCGCTTGAAATTAACTTTTGGTAGCACTGGCTCGCAGGGCCAGTAAAATATTTTCTTCACTGGTCCTACAAAAATATTACTGTCCCTTTTCAGATCAGTAAATAATTATAATCAGCGTAATTTTTAGTCCTTCATCAAATGTATTTGGGCTAAAACCCTATATATGATACCAAACACTAAAAATAATTATAGCTATGTAAAAATTCTATGTCAAAACAAACAAGATCATACTTAACAAATAGAAATGCCTGATCTGATGTCTGGATTATCACACTTACTTTGTTTTTATTACACTATATATCTTCTTCGAAAGAATCTGCTGGGAATCTGGGGTCGTTGGGGGAAATATTGGAGCGTCTGGCTCTTTCTCGTTTGTCTATAAAGAGTATACATCCTAAAAAATGTTCCTCTGAATTGGGAATACAAAATTCCAATTTTGTACTCTCATTTTTTGAGAGCCAGTGGCGAACCCAGGAGTAGGTTTAGAGGGGAGGTTCTTTGCCTCCCAGTTCTTGGGATAGAACCGATTAATAGAAACAAAAACAAAGGTAAAATATGAATCTCTGAGTCCGTCACTACTTCTGAAAAATAGGTAATATAATGTACTCCCATTTTTGAGAATCTGTGTCGGAACTAGATAATATTTTATCTTCGTTTTTATTTCTATTAATCGGTTCCCTCCCAAGAACTGGGAAGCAAAGAACCGCCCCTCTAAACCCAACCCTGGGTTCGCTACTGCCTCCCAAAATTTGGGAGTACAAAACTGGAGTTTTGTACTTTCAATTCAGAGGTACAGTGCTTTGGGCGTACTGTCCTAATTACGCAATATGGATTCAGTGATAAGACGGCGTATCCGCGTTGCATCCTGTCTCCGGCACTTGCACCTGAGGTGTTGATCAGCTGATATGTTAGTTCCTAAGATTCTGTTATTTCACGATTTTTGTTTTTGGAAACAGAAATAAAGCACTTCGATAAAACGTTAAATACAGCCTACAGGTACATTTATTAATATATTGGAACTTTAGAAAGCAATGGCCCAAAGGACCACTGACATTTTTTAGTTACTGGCCCTTAGAAATTTTTACTGGCCGTCGGTCAGTGGACCACCGCTAATTTCGAGCGCTGAGTATAGACACTTACATTCAGGTTGACTGCTGTCTTCCTCACTTTACTTCGGTGACACGCGGGTTCGAACTTAACCGCGGACAGCTCTTGTGAAGGATGCTCTCGACCTTAGCCCTTTCAATGCCAAAACTCGGATCCTGTTTTCTGGCTAATACAAAATCCTCCTCGACTTTCCTTCTCCTCCAAATTATGCTACCTCACTTCCGCGCATTCTGCTTTTCTCCCCTCCATTTGCGTAATTCTCCTGCGTTAGCTCAGAGCATTAACCAAACGCGGAAATCAAGTTATTCTCTCCGGTCGTAAGCCTGTATATACGTCACACTCCCATATTTGTGAAGTTACTGCATCGTAAAAATTCTTAATATCCTTACTTTGCTTTGCGTTTCGTCTGATGGTTTTATCTCCTAAGAATACAAACAATGAGTTTCTTTCACCTAACACTTTGTAAGATAATAACATAAAGTATTTTCTTAAAATTGGAAGGGTGTGAGGCAAAAACATGGTAACCCACAAATGTTTATTTTTTGAGTTATTCAGCACCCGATAGAAAGCAATCATACCGCGTCGTTTAATGTTGTTCGAGTTCAAATTGTGCTCCAGAGATGGCAGCAATATTAACTTATGGTAAGCCTGTTGTAACATTTTGGGATTCATAAGATGGTAACCAACAATTAAGATGGCTGGAAACGAGGAGCAGTATACCAGCTTGCCACTAAAAAGGAAAAGAATTTGTAAATTAAACATCTCTTACAGCGAGTTCAGTGAAAAGATTTATTCTTGAGCGACTCAGGTAGCGAATATTATGGTATAAATAATAAAACATGGTAATCCACACAGCAGCATGAAAAATAGAAATTCGTTATTTTGATTTGGTACAATTATTCTAAGCCTTTATGTATAGCCTTACGTGAAAAATCAGCTTTCAGCCAATGAAAATGACTTGTGCAGCAGTAAATCTCGAATTTCTTAAAAGTGTAACATTGTGGGTTACCATGTTCTTGCCTCACACCCTTCATTTATATCTTAACCATGTATCATAACAGTGGCGGAAAATAGGGGTCGATATCATAAAGGCCGCTTTAGACAACAGCATTTATGCTACGATGAATCTTACGATTAGCAGTAGTGCCAGAGTGTGAAAGCAAGAATGCTACACTAGGGCAAGATGCTATGGTATAAATCCATAACTTTTTTATTTTTACTCTGGCACACTGATTTCGCTAAGATTCTTCGTACGAGAAATTGTATCGTCTAAAGTGGTCTTAAGAGACCTGGTTAATTCAATGCAAAAGGAAATTCAGTCAGTTATTCACAAAACGCAGGAGACCAATAAAATGCAAAAGCAGTGCATATTTTCATGTCACAGTAAAAAGAACCGTTATATAATTTGATGTGCGTATACTTATGTTCATAATTGTAGGAGTCATTACGAAAGGATCCAGCTTATTTTTAGTGATAAAGAGCTTTAACTTTGGGTGCTTTTCTTATCTGGTATTGTACATCAATTACTGGAGTATAATTCTATTAATTTCTAATATTCTATCTTCTATAGATTGTGAAATATACATCTGCACAACTAAATTCTACTGCTGTGCTTATACTTCTGTCTATGACTGTATCTATCTATTAGCGGATTTTGATGTAAAGATAGAAAAATTGCAGCAGAAAACTCACAAATATCGTTCGAACTTTTACCAAATAAAATCAAGATTACAGCCACCAACTTGTGTCCAGTTAGAAAATTTCAGAACTAATAGCTGCTTGAAACATAGTAGTACCTCTTAATCTTTTTGTTCTAAATCTTATTCTTTATCAAAACCACTATGTTTCAGCGTGCTTCTTTAGAATATCTATTAAAATGCTTTATGATTCTTCCATCATCATGTCTTTCTATTCTACAGATGAGTATAATGCTTTCGTTGTTTTAATGTTGCATTTCAGTATGGTCTCTATTCTGCTATAATGGGCTGTTTTGTGTACGTTCTATTTGGCGGTGTGAAAGAAATCAGCATTGGTCCTACGGCGATATTGTCGCTCATAACTCACCACTACGAGAGGAACGCTGGCGTCGAATACGCTATTTTGTTGTGCTTCCTAAGTGGCTGCATTACTCTCCTTCTGGGGTTTCTTCAGCTTGGTGAGTACAGATACATCTTTAAAAATTTGGAATTAAACAATTCTTTCCAAGAAAATTAAGAGTATAATTTGTATTTGAAAGATTATTATGCAAAATCATCATTTACTTTTGATATCAACTTTGACGTATAGGTCATTCCAGTCGAAATTGTTCAAATAAAAAATATATTTTAAAAAGTAAGTGAGACTATTTTATTTACCTTGATCAATAATAGACTAAAAAGCAAATGTTTTCCTGTAACTTTTACTAAAATCGTGGGACGTCTAAAAATTAATTAGATTCAATCATATGTAAAAGATAATATCTTACTTTGTAGGTGTAATTGAATTAATTGATTAATGTGCGGCCGGGGATTTGATTAAAAGTCACATACTTTTTTTAAAACGTTTTAGTGTATTATTGATCAAGGTAAATGAAATTAATTTCTCTTAAAAATGTTTTTCTTATATAAAGTTCATTGATTTTAGTTCTTGTGATTTGCAATTATAAGTCAAGTCTAAAAGTAAGTACATAAGTAGAAGGACTGTAACACAGAATCAAAATTGAGGTTTGCCTAGATGGCAGGGGTAACACATGGTCGGGGTGTTCGTAGCAGATTACGATGGTATTTTGCAAGGACTGTAAAAAAGACTGAAAATGAGTTTTGCCTAGATGGCGGGGGCAAGCATCACATGGTCTGGGTGTTCGTAGCAGATTACGGTGATATTTTGGAAGGACTGTAACAAAAACTGAAAAATTATGGGTTTGCGTAGATGTCAGGCGAAGCACCACGTAGTTGAATTCACGCGGTAGGGTAGTTGACCCAACGTAGTTGAGTTGACGTGGTATGGACGTTCGTAGAAGATTACGGTTGAATTTTGGGTTTGAGAAAGTGATGACAATCGAAGAATGACGGAAATTTGAGATGGCGACCGTAATGATCCACGTAGGTGGCTTAAGGTGACATAGGAGGTGTTTGTAGAAGATTATGGGTGAATTTTGGCGAGAAAAATGACGTCATACGAAACGTGGCCCAGCGAAGATGTCCTGTGGAAATTCTCATCACGTGACAGGACAGAATAGAGTCGAGAAGATGGGGAGGTTAGCTGAGGGGACCATTGACGTCAGGGTGGAGTACAAGTGAGGATTAGAGGTCATGCGGACATTCACAGGAAAGCAAGTTAGACATTAGAAACGAATGAATGCGGACTTACCCTTAGACGAATAAAAATATCCAGAAGTGAAGAAACAAAAAAATGAAAGCAAAGGTATATTCATTATTATAAAAAGAAGAAAGAGGGGGCTTTTGGTTGCAAGGTGATCATCCATTTTATTTTTATGGTAAATTCTTAGAGAAGAACATCACACATTTCAAAAAAGTGTTTACTTATTTTGATTTGCTGACAGGACCAATACTCATTTTTTAACCAGCTTGAGTCTGCTAGTGGGAAGTTCAATGAGTGAATTTTCACTTTCTCTTATAGAATACTAAACTATACTAAATACATAGTGTACTTGCTATTTGTTACTTAAAAAAATCATTTAAACATGTCTGTAATTAATTATTGTTTAATACAGGTATAATATGTTTTAAATAACATTTAAACATACAAGAATAATAATTATAACAAGTCTCTATTCTTCTAAATTGCTTGTTTATGTACGAAGCAAACTCGCCCGTCATCTAATGAGCTTTATTCCATTTTATCAGATTTATTCGCAGAGCTTGGCAGACATATTGTAACTCACTTGGAAACACTTCCGCTAGCAATAACCCACTCTCGCTTATCTTGAAAGATAAGTAGGAGCGAGAGCGCTTAACTTAGCAGCTGCAATTTGGTCTTATGATGAAGACGTGGAACACTTAATAGAAAGGTCCCCCTCAGAGTTTTAACCGTGGGAAAAAGATTCTGTGCTGCACTGGAAGTGTTTCCAAGTGAGCTCTGGAAGTTGTTAATATGAGTGGGGAACTTTGCGGATAGATTTGAAAAAAGAATTTGTGATGGAAACGGATTTTTTATCGTTTAGAGTTGGAAAAGTGAATACATGTTTCATTGAGTGATTATTTTTCTGCGATTAGATTGTACTCTACATCTAACTTGTTTTCAAAAGCTGTGGACTCTATGATGGTATATTTAATTAAACAGAGTAAATGTATTGTTGCCATGAGAGAAGACAGCTTTTAATCTTCTCTTACTTTCCAATTACGCTCAGAGAATAGCTAATTGAATCTCGTGTTTTATTCCATGTTGTATCTGTATCAGTTTGAACTGTGATTCGTTGTAGAAAAGTTGTTGTATGAGAGAAAGTCCCCTCGAGTTGTGTTAGGTACATTCTAATTGTAGAAAGTGTGTGACCTTAGTGTGAGTTGTAGAAATTTGAATCATATATCATAGAAAATCAATATAGAAATTCCTTGTTTTGAACTGTGTCTCGTTGCAGAAAATGTCCCTTTGAGATAGATGTGTGGAGTAAAGTTGAATAATATTATAGTAGAGCTAACCTTAATCGAATGGTAGATTTTGTATGTTTAAATTGAGAATAACGTTTTTGCTCTCGATTTTGGAAAATATCCATTTCAAACACCTGTTTTATTCCATGTTATATTTGTACCCGCCCTTTTCAAATGGGGAGGTTTCCGAAATTATAAGAAAAGTAAGTAAACCTTATTCAGTATTACTTTAGAATCAATTCATTTTTATAATTTAATCCTCTTTCCTGTAAGGAGAAGATGATGATTCTTTACTCTACAGAAAACCTCTTCCTATTGAACCTGCTTTACCTAATCTTAAATGTACGTTACCTTTATGACTATTTTTTCTTTATTGAAATATATAGTATCGTACTAGTGCGTATCACTTTTTAAAGTATAAAAGAATGATGACGGAACTAATGTACAAAATGTGACGCTACAATTAATTCATTTATCTCCATTTTTTATAATTTAATCCTCTAACATGTAAGAAGCAGATTCTTTACTATGTGGAGATCTCTTTCTGTTTATACACCATCCATCCGCAACTTTACTTTGCTCATCGTCCTCTCACCTTCCACTCTAAAGCCACTTAGCTGAGTCACCCTCGACCACCACATGACCTTTTAACCCCCCACATTACAGCCCTGGCGCAAAAGACCACTCAAAAATTGCTATTCTGTATCTTCTCCTCCGCTCTCCCCACCTGCAGTATGAAACCCGCACACACATCTATACACATATGATTCGTTTCGTCATGGCATATGCCGCCCCGCCTGGTTACATGCCGGGAAATCTCATTTACACAGTCTCTAAATAACATAAGATAGAGATCTCAGGGGCCCTCACAGGACATGACGGGCACCAGGACCGTCCATCTCTATGACGATGGAGACCTGCCCATGCCCTAATACTTCTTTCCAACCATCCAGGCTGCCTTCTGGCATCGACTTCAAAATAGCCCCCAGCCGCATATCTCCACTATCGGTACGGCCGACACCGGACGTCACTGTTACAAACGCCCCAGACTGCACTAAAGCTTCTCTCAACCAGTTCATTCCCATCACATTCACACCATATCAAATGCCGTGCATTTTGCTCTTGTGTATCTTAATTCCGCTTTGATCACGGTGCGTTACACGCTCTTGAAATTATGAAACCAACGTCATATAGACATATCCATTGTCCAACTTGTGTCCAACAGGTTAGATTGGAATTTTACTACGTCTAGGGCGCATACTGCCCGGGTTTTCCATTATTACACATGTCCTACCCTGCCAATTGAAGATTGAATTCAGGAGCATCGGCTCGAAACTTTTACGAACACCAGAGTGAAGACATTGGATATTTGGATGGATGGACAATCAATGATAATCTACAAGCAGGTTAAGTTTGATAGTCTGAAGGGAAGTTAGTTTTACACATAATTTTAGCATCGAAAAAATGTTACTAATTTAAACAAAGTATTACAAACAGATTCTTTACTTACGGAACGCTCTAGGTGATTATTTACACACAATGCTTGTTAAGGTAGGATAAGCAAGTTTGATACAACATACGTTTACATTCCTATCATGTTACTAGTGTAAACGCAACACTTTATTTCGACATTGGAATACTTTTCTAATGAGGTAGCTTTAATAGTAAAGAAAAAATGTATCTAATTTAGAAAAGGCGAATATAAGCTTTCTTGAAAATTACTTAAGATTATTTTTTAACTTTTTACTCAGAAGATGGCAGCAGTGGAAAAAATGATTAGTTGTTTTAATCACGAATTGAGCTCAACTTCTTATGTGAAAAGAATGATCTATTATTTCTTCATGATAGAAAATATGAAGAAAGTCCTTATCACAATTAATTATCGAATATGTGTTACCTATGATCCACATTTTCCATGCTCAGTAATTGAAGATAATGCAGGAAAAATTGCACTGTTTTGTTTATAGTGGCTGACTTTTGATCCGGCCACGATGGCATTATAACTAACGGAGGACTTCCGAAGTTGGATCCGGCCACGATGCTATTAGAACTAAGGGAGACTTCAACCATTGGATCCGGCTGAGTATATATATATAAACATATCATTCCTATTTCTAACTTTTCAGTTGATGGAAAGTATAATTTTTATGTTTGAGACGATGAAGAGCAGATCAGTCAGTTAATATACGGAAATATCATAAAAATATCTTAGCACATTCATTTGGAAGTTGGAATCAGACGCTCGATAGTCAATTTACTGTTTATAACTTCATGCACCTTCATTTCGAAAAACTGTGTGTGATAATAGAACTAATCAATGCAATTTTTCTCTTCTTTTACTCACAACTACTGGAAGCTCGTCAATTATTTAGTCTTATTTACAGTTAAGGAGTAATGTATTTGTGTGAGAATGGTCTCGAAATTCAATGAAATAATCTTGAAAATGAATATGATATTTCAGAGGAATACGGTCGTTTTGAAAATGCAAAGAAAGGCATTACATCGATTGAATATTATCGAATGGAATAAGACTGAAATTGGAATAAGACAGAAATCTTGGAATCAGTCGCTCGACAGTCCATTTACTGTTTATAAGTTCATGCACCGTTTTGCAAATGCAAGGAAGTTCATTACATCGATTGAATATTATCGAATGGAATAAGACTGAAATTGGAATGAAACAGAAATAGAATATGAACAATGGTTGACAACACTGCTAGTATGTTCAAATACCAATACTAATATCACCAAATACTGAACAGCTCAAACCCGTAACTACGGCCTAAAAAGAGGGACTGATAGCGGGATTGCAAGGGGTAAGAAATGATGGTACCTATGGGATATTGTTCATATTTACACACCTTTCAAGGGGAGCGGGATAAATTTAGCTGTTTGACCCTCGTTTTGCAAAATTACAAGAGGAGGTCCTACTAGTGTGGTTACTTAGTATTATAACTCGTGTGTAAATATTTATATATATTTTTAAACTTTTCTCTGAAACTGCTCCGTACTGTAGCATCAATATATTATTACTACTATTTTAAGGAGGAAAAATGAAAGGAATATACCTTCTGACTAATTGATTTCACTTTAAAATGCAAGTAGTCAAACATATTTTTCAGACTAGGAGTGTTCAGAAATTCGAAACATTTCCGAATGGATTCGTTAGCTACTACAACAGCAATATATGAATAGTAATCATTTTAAAGATAAAAGTTGAAAGGAGGAGAATATCACGAACTGAGGAATAAAAGAAAACACCGTACTGTACTTGACTTTTCCATCCACACGTAGTTGGAATAACTTAGAATATAAAAGAAGTTTCCTTTCTTGAAATTAGGTAATTTCAATACTCATTTCATGTGGAACTAAAGTAGGGAGAAGTCATGGAATTTATATAATTCTCAGCTTCCGCCCTACTACAAATGATGAGAAATTTCTACCATGCTCTCCTTCTTAGCTAGACTCTCAATAGTGAAGTGAACTTAGTGAAATTTTTTAAATGTAAAATCTATAAGTTTGCAGCAACTGTTACATTACAAGTATGTAAACTTACTAGAAGTTTATAATAATAATAAAGTTTCTAGTTCCCATGTGGACATTTCCTAGAAAGGCTTACAAATTATGTTGATAGTAAACTTACAGCAATTCTTATATTTATTTATTTATTATTAAGTTTCAGATACAGCTTGAGTTGCCATTTTAGACAGAAACTAAATAACAATGCAACAAACTAAATAACTTCACTACGAACTAAATAACTTAACTACGAACTAAATAACTTTACTACAAACTAAATAACATGAAATTAAATTTTAAACAACACATTGATATAAAAAACAACGATTATACTACACAAGAGAAATAACTCACATGTTTGTATTTAGCGTTCGATGGAAAGTGTTTTCAGATCCGAAAATATCTATATTTGAATCAAGGTTATTGTACATAATTACTAGTCTATGGAATAAGGAGCGCTGCAGTATACCTAATCTAGGCGTGGTACAATGAAGGAGGTTATTATTTCTGGTTATTCACAAGGGAACACGGAAGTAAAGTTTAGATATCAACTCTCCAGTTCTAAGATTCCCATTAAGTACCTTGTATAAGTACATCAAATCAGCCAGCTTGCGACGAGAAGAGGGAACGTGGAGACCAAGAACCGATAATAGCTCGGGTTTGCTGAAGCTACGTACTGATGGTATTCTTCTTTCGACTATAGCAAGAAAAAAGTTCAGAACAGAATCAATATGAGATAGATTAGAAATACTAACCATGTTACAAATTGGAGAGCATCATTCAATTTTAGGGGAGATGAAGGTTTTTTAGAACATACTCAATGAATGAAGGTCCTTAATTTCTGTAAATCTATAGAGAAGACCAAGTAAGCGCATAGAACTGTTAGTTACAGAAGTCACGTGATCAGCAAATAGAAGTTTTTCGTCAAATACCACTCCAAGGTCCTTTTGAGAAGAAACTTTAGCAATAGGATAATCATCAATGATATAGGCAGATGGGATTTGATTCCTCTTTAATGAAATAGTAAGAAAAGAAGATTTTGAGGGATTTATTTTCAAGTTCCACGCATCACACCAGTCCAAGAGGTCAGAGATGGAATTTTGGAGATCAGCAACATCCTGTAATGATCTGATTTCTCGAAATAATTTACAGTCGTCAGCAAAAAGAAGAATTTTGGTTTCAGATGACGAGAGATAAGATGGGAGATCGTCCATATATAGAAGGAAAAGGAGGGAGCCCAAAACACTACCTTGAGGTACACCAGAGAGAACGGGAACAAAATTAGAAGATGATCCAGAAAGAACAACACGTTGTTCGCGGCCAGTGAGATAGTCTCGCAATAATGAAAGGAAGTTACCATGGATATTGAATCGGTGAGTTAATTTATAAAGAAGAAGATTACAATCAATTCTATCGAAAGCCTTACTAAGATCTAGATAGATGACATCAAGTTGTGTGTTATTGGACAGTCATTGTGTAGCATCGGAGAGTAACAAGGACAGGTTTGTAAGAGTGGAACTACCAGGAAGAAAACCATGTTGAGCAGAGTCTAGATAGGGTGAGACAAAATTATAAATCTATCTTTGATGATTCTTTCACACACCACAGATAAAATAGATAAAAGAGAAATGGGTCTGTATGAAGAGACATGGGTCTTATCTCCAGATTTCAGAATAGGTACAATATTAGCCTGTTTCCAAGAAGAAGGAAATACACCTTCGGCAAAACATCTATTTAGAATACGAGAAAAAGGGTAAGTCAATGACTCAGCAGCATTACGTAAAAAAATAGCACTAATGTTGTTATAGCCGGGAGAACGATTTAGAGGTAAAGAAGAAAGCAGATATTTTACCTCATCAGATGATGTACTTAATGAAGACAGTGAATGTGAACAGATCGGTTGAAGCTGAGGAGGTGACAAAGGAGAAGACTGGACACAGAAATTGTTAGAGAAGTATTCATTCAATAGATGTACCCTCTTTTCATCAGCCGCTGTAGCCGAATCGTAAATTAACTCTGTCGGAACACGTGACTGACATCTTCTTGAGTTTATGAGGGACCAAAATCTCTTAGGATTGCTAGATATTTCAGATGTTACTTTGTTAATATAATTTTGATACTTTGCCCTAAGCAATTTCTTGGAGTAGCGCCTGATCTGGGAGAAAGAGCTATAAGTATGTGCATTAGGATGTTGCTTCCAAAGCTCCCATGCAAGTTTTTTATTTTTCAAAACAGACCGCGCTTCTGTATCAAACCAGGGAGGATATTTAGAGGATCGGAATTTCTTTGTAGGGACAAAGTCTTTACCGGTAGCATGAATTACATCCGTGAACAAATCAATAGCTTCATTTACAGTTAAGTTTTCAAGTATACACCATGGGAAAAGAGAGAGAGCGCGGTTAAAATCATTCCAACGAGCTTTTCTCCAAAGAGGAATATGCTGCCTTGGAGTGAAAGGAGGAGCTTTCAACTTTGTTTTTAAAATATTAATGGATAGTTCCACCTCCAAACTCTCGTGATCAGATGAAAGTAAATTTAGAGATGGAGTGACAATACATTTATCACATGTGGATAACACATAGTCCAAAATTCTATTGCCCCTTGTATTGTGCATATTGTGTTGGGAAAGTCCGAGACCATGTATAAAAGTTTACATGAACCAAGCTTCATTACTGTATGTGGGAACCCCAGTTTTTATACTTGACCACACCATGTGCATATTAAAATCTCCGAACAATAATACATCACCCTCTGAAAGTGCAGCTAATGTTGAATCTCTGCAGGCCATTAACAGTTCCCTGGGACTATTTTTATGTGGACGGTAGAAACAACCAATTTGTAATGTTTTGCTTGCATTAAGACGCACTTCAGCCCAAACAATTTCACAGTCATTTTTCAGATCTTCTCTCATTTTACTAGGCCACTTAGAGTTAATACACACTGCTACACCACCTGCTCGGCTTCCACGATCACTTCTATATATATTAAAATGCTAGGAAAGAGGTATTTCTGCACTAGATATATTTTCATTTAACCAAGTCTCGCTAAGAATAACACAATCGTAGAGTAAAAACTCTGGTAAATGAATTGCACAATCTAATAATTTGTTGTTTACAGATTGAATATTTTGGTAATAACATTTAAGAATTAATTCATTACTACGCTGATTGTGCACTGGACCGGGATTTAAATGCACATCTCCACACAGTAAAATTATAAATAAGAGTTTGTGCAAGTTTAAGTTTTTCTTCACATTTTTACCCTGTATTTCGTCTTCCGAGAAATTCGTGTTAAGAGCTAAATTGGAAGCATAAATACCTGGTATGGTTGTAATTGGGCAGAAGACAAAGTTCCTATTGCTGTATAATTGGCTATCGTTGGAGCTAATGTCCAATAACAGAATTTTGCTGTGTATGAGCCCATTCAAGCACAATATGACAAGTAATATTGCTGATGGAAGAATGCACTTTCTGAGAACTTCTGCTTCGTTCATATTGTGTCTCTTCATCTTGAGTGAGAGAAGAGTTCTAGCCAAGAACATAATCTTTAACAACTGCTCCAAAAATGATCATGGCAGGCACGTTTGAGTTTGACACGTTAATGATACATTCAGTTTTATCTAATTAATGTATTTGCATACACTGCTTCATCGATTAATCAATTTGGAAGCGAATCTGTCAACGTGGGAGTTCCAAACCCTGCCTGCTTTCCTTGTGTGAACCCCGTAGCACTACGCACATGGTTTATAAAACATGGCCATGTACAAACTGGAAAATTCACAATTTACTTTGAAAATTAGTTTTGTTGTGCTAGAAGATATTATAGTTATTATTATTATTTGCAGAGTAATGTTACACTTCAGGCTACAGTATAAGTGCCTATCGCCGCACTAAAACTAAGATCCTATAAACATAGCATAGGGAAAAAATTTCATCCACACAAGGTAACTGTCATTATCACTGGGAAAACCAACACTTACGAAAACAAAAGAACTTGTTAGCCTTTCAACACCAGCTATTATTCCAAAACACCTAGGGGATATTAAAAGTCATATCCACAGCACAGTATCACACGAAATTGTCCAATATCACAAACAATAAGCCATTCGACACACAACAAATGATAGCCGGCTCTTCACTACGACGCCATCCTCTAGTTAAGATGCTTTGTTAATAAATGCTCTCTTTTGTTTGCTTTTTGCACTTTGGAAATATTTAAAAAATTTAGAGAATTCAATGTTAAGGAGACCAAGATGGGTTAGATTTTTCATTAGTAGCAATAGAAAAAGAAATAAATATCTCGCATGATATTCTCAATATAAACAACCTTCGTACTAAGGAGCACTAGCATGTTTCGGGTTGATTTTCATGAAAGCTTGCCTTGTTTGCAATTTGGATGAGTAGTCAATTGAAAACATGTGTTTTGTTGCAATTGGCCATCCATTGAAAATGCAAGCAACTTAAGGTTTCATGAAATTCAGTCCTAACTCAGTCACTATGTTTACTTGCTCCATGTGTTGACATCGCTTACGGAATATTATCACCTGAGACCGATGTCAAAGTTCTAATCTTTTCTGTAATACAAGTATTTTACAAGAGGATATTAGGTTAGGTAAAGTAGACTTATTTATTAACAGCTTATAGAAAGTAAACTCACCTAACTTTAGCTAAAGGAAGCATAGTAGCGGGCCAGATGAGAGGAAGGAACACAAGTTTCCTTACTTGCTCGATAGTAGTAGTAAATCTTGCTATCAATCAACCTTGAATGCTGTCATTTATAGTAATTAAGGCCGGAAAATGATAATATTAATTTTTCTTAAGTTTACAAGCAGGTGTGGAAAGATAAAATATTCAGTCAGCTTGTTTATTTAAAAGAAAATGAATCAGATATTAATAAAGAAAGTTTAACCAAAAATCGTTTCCTTAGTTTGGAATGTTCATTAGTTTTTTCCCAACCAATTTATAAGTTGTTTTATGTGTTAATCTAGAATGTACTTATTTGACTCCGTTTATTCCCTCCGAGCATTACCTTGTTTCACTTAGCGAAGTATTTCCAGCATGTTTATTATCTCTTTATGCTCTTTTAAAGAACAGGGACTGGAGCTGAGCAGAAGTACTAAATAGAGTAGTAGTAAACAATTGAGCTGTTTTTTAAAAGATAGTTTTTTTACTTTAATATGTTACTTAGCTGATGATTTAATTTTTAAATGACTTACTAAGGTGAATAGAAACTTGCATTCTTTAATATTTAATAACGTTTTAACTCTTTCCTTACCTATTTTTCTACACTTTGTAGTTTTACAACTTTACACCATTTGTTTGTTTTTAAATAAGAGTATAGATAACAATGCTTGTTTTCTAACTTACACAAAGAAAATAGGTTTTGTTATCACACTCTATAAAAATATCATTTATTATTTTTATCTTTCAGAAAAGACTGATTTTAGTGTTTACAACTTTCATTCCTAGTTTTTT
>JAGDQP010025376.1:13422-26975 GCA_022664845.1 Lepisma saccharinum | reverse complement strand
CAATGGCATGTTAAGAGTAATATATTTCAATTTACCGATTACCTCTAATCAACCGATTGTAAGTAGCAATAAATCAACATGAAAGTTTAAAGCAACCAATTACACTTAGCAGAAAGATAATCAACTAATGCAGATGGTTAATGTAACTTATTATACTTAGCAAATGCTTAATCAACTAACGTGTAGGGTTAAATCAACCGATTGTACTGACTAAAAAGGTAATCAACCAACGTAAAGTGTTAACGAGTTATACTTATTGAAAGGGGTAATCAAGAAACATGGAAATTTGAATAAACCGATTAAACTTAGCGAGAAGTTAATACATCAATGTGAAGATTTACACAGAAAAAAATATTAGTAATCTATCTTATAAGATTACATCAACCCTCCTGATTTAACCGCTTAGTGCTAAGGCAATTTTACATTTCACTCGGCGTCCTTTATATTTACTAAATTAATCAGTTGAAGCAACCTTTACTTGGTTGTATGAGCCCTCTCGTTATTTTCCGCCGAATGTACCAAAATAAACATGAAAAAAGATAAACAATATGTAACATACATTTGTTATAAGGTTGGGCGACTCGTACCTAACGAACCTTCAACTCTTGAGGAAATAATTCATACAATTCTAAAAAGAATATTGACAGCAGAAACCTACGCTTCACATAATGTCCAATTTCACTACACTTGTAGAAGGTCACTTGTCAACAAGATAACTACAAAAGATAGTCTCCCACACATATTTGATATTTTTGCCTCTGATAGCGAATTTAGAACTCAGATAAACAAATTATATTTGTAAGGACTTGTTATCTTGACGTTGTTATACATCTTCTTACGTATATTTTTCGTTATTGCTTATTTGATTGATGTTTTTTATATTAAATAACTGCCATAAAGTATATTTGAAACATTCGTAAATAAATACTCTCAGAGCATCGAAAGAATGTCATTTACTGAATCTAGAACAAATTTCACATTCTGCTTACTCCGTTGTTAATGCACACAGATCCAAAATTTTGTTGTGGTATACAAGAAGGAGATTCCAATGTTACACACAGAGCAATGGCCTGTCATTTGAGTACTTATCCTATTTAATTTATTTAGTAGAGAACCAGACATAATACATCCAATAACAATGTAACAATTAGTTCCACTGATTTATGATCCTATTGGTATCTACTGATCATAGTGACTAATGATTTCAATTTACCCCAGCTTCACCAGGAAAATGCCGGTATGGTAAGAGGACAAGACCCTTCCATGTATGGAAGAAGCCCGATAGAAGTGCCAAAACGCAGAAAGTTGGCAAAACCCAGAAGGCTAAAACAAGAAGGAAAAGCCCCCCCCCCGAAGAAAAGAGGGAGGGGGCGCAGGCGAGAACATCCCACAGGAAAGCAAAACAAAAGACGCTATTTTAGTGACCTAACGCAACTAGGCTCCTAAAATGTACAAGGCTCAACGCAGCCGTGCACTAGTTAACATTTATCACGAAATTTAGATAAACGTAACTACTTTGACTATTCCCTAATGATTGCAGAAGCACTGAATCAAAATATCAAACTTTAACTTCATCTGAAATTACTTTCTCACCTACACATGAAATAAAACTTCGCGGATTAAAATGGAGAAAGGTTGAGAACCTTTACAGCAATACCACAGTGATGGTAAACTACCTACTTCTTAATAAAACCCTTTACAGAAGGAATATCTGGTAAAAACTAATTTATTTTTTACTTAAAAATGAGTAACGTAATGGAAAAGACTGATTGCTTATTATTATTTTTTTTAAAAAAGGTTCTTTAGTACATCAAAACGAATTTCAAAGATGCTGTTAATTTCCCATATTGAGAGGTAAATTAATCGTTTACAGAAATGCTCTGCTTAAGAGCAGAGACAAGAATCCACACACATATTTCCAAAAGATTAGGTTAATTTCAATCCCCGAACAGTGGTAGACATTCTACACTTTAGTCCAGTTAAACAAAATTTCCACAGTCACTGAGGAATAACATTTCTTTCTACGAAAATAATTTATTTACAAATATAGCGACTTTGCAGAAATTTACTTTAATATTTCAAAACAGTTGTCGAACATTTCGTATGTAATTTTCCAATTTTTAAACTCAACACAACCTAACCTCCGATCTGATCATACAGACATGATATATTATGGTTGGGTTAGGTATAAATTTATAGGACGAATTTCTATGAGCGAACTGGCTTAAGGTTTGCTAACAACGAAGAGGTTTTGAACTTTGCTGGTTACGCGGAAAAACATTGAGAATCGTTAAATCTTACGTATATTAAAACGGACATACTATAGATAGCTGAGTGAAAAAGAACGTGCATTTGAAAGGTAGCACCCACTGATTCGGGCATTTGAAAGTTAGCACCCACCGATAGTACAAGGTAAAATATTCAACGCATACAAACCAAATTTTTACGTGCTGAAATTTCGCTATCTAAATGTAGGTGAAACAGACTCGGGTTTCTGAGAGAAAAAGAGGAATTTTAAGACATTACCCATACGTACCTGATAGTAAACCGACCCCCGATGCCCGATTTTATTTTTATTTAAAAATAGAAGGAAATAACCACTGCACACCACACATATCACAGACATCCCCGATTTTATTTTTATTTAAAAATAGAAGGAAATAACCACTGCACACCAAACATATCACAGAAATCACCTCATACACTGATGAACCACACAAAACCCTCTCGTTACACACTTCCAGGGGCATCCATTATGGACGATGCAAAACGCCTATGCAACATTCAAATCTCAGCTTCTACTATGCAGAATCTGAAGAATATAGCTTCCCAAAATTGATTACATTCTTCAGTCGAGGCTGCTTTATGTATTAATAAACCTTTCTAATACGGGACTGCGTTATAAATCTGCTTATTATATAATTTTCGGAGGCAGCATAATTTGTGCACCTTTTCCTACTCGACGACAATGGTTGAACTCTGACCGGCCTCAGCCAATTAGGGAAGAGGATCGAATCAGACAACAAGGAGCGAAAAGGTGTGTGGCTTAACCACCAAAATTCTCGACGAAAATAATTTTTTCAATTTCTTTTTGAAGATTTTAAACGAAAGAAAAAATGTTGAAGGAATAAGGCAATAAAATATGCAAAAAAATTATTAAGTAATAAAATGAAGAAACAATAAAAATAGAATCCCGCCAATAGAACAATGAAAGAGAACATGTGAATAGCTCGGCTTTATTGTCATCTGGACAAATAAAACACTTTGAAGAAAGCCGAAGACGAAAAAAATATCGCCGACAAAGCACGAGCAAGAAAGAAAAATAAGACACATAAAAAGGGAGAGAGGATAAGATATGTTGTGAAAACCGAAAATGGGTCACTACAGTAGTCGTGTCAATTCTTTTGGAAAAATTACGTTGAAGCAAGAATAATATAGTGGGGGTTCAGAATGTAATAGAAACACAAACATACAGAGAGAGAGAGAGAGAGAGAGAGAGAGAGAAGGAGGAAGAGAAAGAGTGAGAGAAATTGAGAGAGAGAAAGAAAGAGAGTGAGAGGTAAAGAGAAAGAGAAATAAAAGGGAGAGAGTGAGAGTGAGTGAGAAAGAGAGAAAGAAAGAGAGAGTGAGAGAAAGAGAGTTAGTTTTATTGTCGTTATACCTTGGACATATTTTACATTGAAATTTTATGTGCTTTAAATCCTATAATTATGTTGCAGATAGCAATACTGCTGCGAGTTACACTATTCCATTAGCCTTTCTACCATTCCCAGAAAGAGAAGATGCTGGTGAATCTTGTTCCGGAAACACACATACTAACAGGAAAGCTCTACAACCACCACAAGGTTCCCAGTGGGACCTGATTTCGAATGCAACACCCGTTGCAACCACCAGCAATACGGAGTATATTTGTGGAGCTCCATGTTCCTAAGTTTTTATCGCATCCCTGCTCATTCCAACCTAACTTCGAAGAAGTCTGGTTCAGGAACAGAAAAAAATAGGTCTCTGGGGAAATCCTCCGATATGAATTGAATTCCTCCTACACCAAAAGTTAATCTAACAGTGGAGTCAGCTTATTTAGTTTGACAAATTATGACTACGAGAAAATCATCACAGACAGCAGAAAGGACAGGAACAGTTAAACCACGTCTTAATCCATGACTGGAGACAAGACTGTTCTCATTTGGAGCGTCAACAATACGATGTAAGGCAATGAATAATTAATGTTAGTAAACAACTGTAAAAGGAGTCTTAGAGTACTATTCTGATGAAACCAGAGTTATAGTTGCATGTAAATTTCATCTGTTGCTAGTCATATTGTTCGTTACAGGTTAGTTCAGACAGACTTGTAAATCGATGTTTCAAATTTTCAAATAGAGTTAAGTTCTTTGAATAGATACAGTGATATCAGAAGTCCTTTTATTGGTAGAATGTACTGAATATTCATCCACCTACACATTAAAATCTTTTAAACCACTTCTTTGTTAGAAACTTCTCACTTTCATAGTCAAGAAGTTTTTATACGCATTTCCCTCATACTATACGCATTTTAATCACTTTGTTAAAGCTCGCAAAGAAAAAGAAACTTCATACTGTTCAGCTACTTCAGGGATTTTGCCACTCCCCTCAGTGGAGGGTGTCAACCTCGAGATTCTCAAACCACAGACCCCAACTAAAAGTGTTTACGGTTACAATAGAAACTCTGCAAAACTTTATTTAAATCCTGCTAATCTTCACCTCCATTTTTGGCTCTATACCTCCAAACTGGCAGAAAACATGAATGTCTTCTTCAGACTTCTCATTCAATCTGTTGATATCAAGAACGGTAATCTCTGTTTGATATCTTGGAGATCTTTTTACTTTACTTTACCTTCCTTCAGGCATGCCCTTTTCACCATTCACTTTACAACTTGAACCTCGTAAGCCCCATTTCTTTGCAACCAAACACCGATAATTCCTGAACCATGGTATACGACGTTTCATTGCACTCACAGAAGTCCAACAGACTACGTTGCAACTGCTTCGCACCGTTCGACCGGTTTGCCGTGATACTACTGCACCGACAACTAGTTCCCCACCACTATCCCATGACTTTTGGTATTTCAGTGTACAGTAACAGAGAGAGAGAGAGAGAGAGAGAGAGAGAGAGAGAGATGGAACAAGAGTTCGACCACGATTTTCAGTTTGGAGGATGTAAATCCAAAGTTACGGGGGTGTAAGTAGAGGTTTGCAGGAATTCTATCGATTTTTAACAGTAAAAATTTTAAAGTTAGGGTGTGTACTCGATAATTTTGAGGGGGGATTGGGTCTGGCAGAATCCGTAGATGGAACTAAAGGAGTGGAATGACATCGGTGCTGTGCCCCTAATAGTTTCGATGTAGATATCACCTGCGCATCTAGTAACTATCAAAATTACTTCTGTATACTTTCTAGAACTTACTTACGGAACTCGCAGGTTCATCACCGCAGTAACAAACGTTCACCACACGATTATATCCTGGCAAGATCAAGCCAATTCTCATCACAAGCACCTCCTTCTCGAAGATCCCTTCTAATATTGTCCTCCCAACGTCTACAAGGTGTTTCCAACGGTCTCTTTCCCTCCAGCTTTTCAACCAAGATGATATTTATAATCTTCGTTTCCCCCAATCCGAACTACATGGCCTGTCCATCTTAGTCGTCGCGGTTTCATTATTCTTACAACATCGAGTGAGTCATACGTATTTAATATTGCAACAGTGTATTGCAATATTAAATACGTGTGCAAAAATTTGGTGCCGGTGCCAAATTGCAATGTTGCCAACCATATGCTAACAATCGGAAATTTTAACTGGTAACGCTGCGAAAACGAGACATTTCTCAGCAAACTGCAAAATAAACTTTCGTCTTGTTTTGATGCAACGAACGCATCTTCAGTAAAGTTTCGTACTGGTACCAACGCGCAGTGTTGCTTACCATATGCTAATAGCTATTTTTGGCAATACATTAATACTACGTTTTTGTGATACATAGGCATTTTTCTTCAAAATCTGAACCTTTGATTGCATTGACCCTTTCGATGCGATGTTCTACGATAGTCGAAAGAAAGATATTTCCCTATATTCTGTAATTGCAGTATTATTGTATTTTCTTCGAACTTTGCGGCGATAAGCAATTTGAACCGCACAAGCGTTGTGCAGTGCTTTTCTGTCAGGAAGTGCAGTACAGTGCTGTCATAAAGTAATACAGAAGTATAATAGAGGCCTCAAACCGTGAAGAAAGATCTACTAGATCAGGAACGGAACAGGCGTAAAATGTGCTTTTTCTCGCCGGCATTTGTGCCAGCGATATTTATAAATTGCTGCTTTTTACTCATTGCTTAGTACTTCCTCGTCGTCTTCTTCTTCATACTGGACACGATGGTTATTAAATCAACTTCACTGGAAATTTTGTTCTATAAGATTTCCAGCGAGGTATAACTCATATCGCTATGATAATAAGGACCACGACTAGAACTGTTAAAGGTCAAAGATTTTGAAAAACAAAAACCTGGCGGGTGTCTAAAGGTTAATGATTAGCTGGCAACACTGACTACTTGGTTGCTCGCACAGCTATTTTTCAAGGATGCCGAGGGGGATACGTTGAACTAAATTTTGTATCCAAAAAATAGAAACTTATAGCCAATGCACCTTTAAAATAACACGCAACGAAAGGATAAAAAAAATGAAAACTAAGACATTTTAAAATTCAAATACATCAACCGAGATTTGAGCTCAGAACCTAAACCTATTATCCGAGAACAAAAGAAAAATCACTTTTCCTCTCTGTTCAATCCCTTAGAGCCTTTCTTTGGAAGAGATTATTTAGGAAATCATTCCGTTTGTAGGTATTTCGGTGGGCAATATCATAGCTACAGTAATTCGTGACAACTGAGGCGCCCAAATGCATTCTTGTCTAACCCGAAATATTTGTTGTCACTTGCGTGGATGGTACACTGCACTCTCAAATGTAAGGGAGGTATAATATATATCTAATTCATATCCACCACGAATATTATAATGCATCTAATGTGATGTTTGCAGATGCTTATTGATGAAATGCTAACATATTCATGACATATTAGCATACATTAGAGTATAATTATACGCAGGAGTGGAGATAGTGACATCTACTGAGATTATTGTTAACTTGAATGAAAGGACGTCATTACCTTGACGTGGTCATATTTAGATTTGCTTGATTTATTTTTATTGTTTGATCTTAGATTTCAATTACAAATTATATGTTTGGCTCACAAGGTCAAAGAAAATAAAAAGCAAATATCTACTTCAGTTCCATAAAATTAAGGTTCCCACAAGGCAAATATTTGGTCCCACAAGAGGGTTAAAATAAATTTTCTCACAACTGTATTAATATCTAAAAGTGTAGCAAATATTACTATTTATCAAAGATAGTGTTATCTAAATCATATTGTTTAACATAATAAAATCCTTTTAAAGTAATAGATTTATTTTGTGAGATTCTGTATCAAAATTTAGGCATTTACATTACTGATAAAAGCGATTGTGTTAATGTAACACTTTCCGGTGTCTCATAGCGATCACCACTGTTTTTACATTATTTCCTTTAGTTCACAGTGGTTCGTGGTGTAATCAAATTTTGGAACGTTAATTGAACTCATTTCCCGACGTCATAGAATGATGAAATTTTACAGAACGACGTAAGAATGATGACAATAAAATATTCCGTTGTTACTTTAATATACGGTATTTCTATACATTAATATATTTTAAAAACAAATTTTAATATTTTTTTATTCTCAACTTCTTTATCCTAAAATAAATACTAGCCTGCAACTAGCCTGGGTTTTTATGGTTGCAGAACACTTTAGGATTTGGGTCACAAAACATTTCGCTTGAGAATATGTATCCGAACGTCGAAATTACTCGAAAAAGAAAACGAATAAAAAACTTTTTAAAGACATTTTTTCTTAATCAGTTCGAACTAAAAATAAAAAAAATGTTTATGCATGGCTAAAAAGGAAAACATGCGGCGTGCTCTCATATACACTAACTTTATAAATTCTTGAATTGGCGCGTTTCGTGCTTTTCTTTTTATTGATGCATAAACAATTTTTTTTTACTTTTTAGTACAAATTGATTAAGAAAAAAATGCATTTAAAAAGTTTTTTTATTACTTTTTTGTGTTAAATCAATACAATGGAAGTGTTGTCAATGCTAATGCAATACATTTGAAGGTGTCATACTAGCACCATGACAGTATTGAATCAACTTTGACAACACAACCATTTTGTTGAATTACCAACATCAACAAAAAAATGGTGGTTGTCCTGGGACACGGAAAAGTGTTGTTTAGTAGAGCATTGATCATCCGGATTAGTTGGGGACCGAAAGCGTCCGAAAAACCGATACTCCGAATTATCGGTTATTGCTTAAAACACAGTGCTAAATATGGAAATAAAATCGATTCACCCATCTAATATTGCTACCTCTAATATATATTTAGGGTTAATATTTTTAGAGTAATAAAACAGAGCTGTTAGCCCTTCAGTACTCGCATGGGCCTTTTTAGACCCCAGTAATGTTTAGCTAATAACTCTTCAAAATGTTTTTTTTCTTTAGATCTATTTCTGCACTTTTCTGAACACACACATGAACTTTTGAAGATAAGTTCGCTAACGGCCTACATTTGTGACTCTTTGTTAAGGCTGGGTTCAAGAAAGTCACCACGCGATTATTACATGGTTAAAAGACTCCAAAAGATTTACTATATTGACCACTAGACCAGCACTAGACATGCTGTTAGAATAGCAAGGCCGCAATGCTGAGCGAGTGTTTGCTGTCGCCATCATGATCGATTGCTTTTACAGAAATGAACATTATTCTTAAAAAAAAAAAAAATACTTATTCCTAATTGACTAGGCGAAAAGTGATCAAACCATGGATGGCGTTATACGTCGGAATAACTTTGTATTTTTCGGGGTTCGGAGAACGTATTTCTGTTTCTATATACTGTTTGAAACTTGTGTTTCTTGTGTCGGGTAATTTGGTCTAGTCACTTCTAACTAAGCAACCCATGTATCAAATCTCCCTTCAGGCTTCTATTGTTTTTCTCCTGCTCCCAGTACAGAGAGCAACACCATATGTTGTATTGAATTAACAAAAAAAGTGGTGATCGCTCTGGGACACCGGAAAGTGTTGAATCAACACAGCTATTCGTTGCTATGTATTTTGTGCTAAAGAGACAATTTTGAAAGAATAGAACTCTGTATTCCTAGACACGCTCAGCAGCATGCTGAAGGGGAAACAATTGTTGCATCATAAAAACTGTACCTTTGAATTGTGGGTATATAATTCCAATTTTGTACCAAGGCAGTGGTAAACCCATGTTTTGGTTTAGAGGGGCGGTTCTTTGCCTCTCAGTTCTTGGGAGGGAACAGCCTAATAGAAACATAAACGATGGTAAATTATGAATCCCTGTGCCCGTCACTGATTTTCAAAAATTGGGGGTACATTATACCACTTATTTTTCAGAGGCAGTGACGGGCACAGGGATTCATATTCTACCTTCGTTTTTGTTTCTATTATTTTGTTCTCTCCCAAGAACTGGGAGGGCAAGGAAACGTCTCTCTAAACCCAGCCATGGGTTCGCCAATACCTCTAAAAATTATTGGTATAAATTATAATTTTGTATCCACAATTCAAAGGTACAGTTTTTAGGGTGTATGGATAGTGTGACGTATAGCCATACAGGAGGATTCATATAAAACGAGCATATTTCGTTCTCTTTTTTTATTTCAACAGAAATACATCATAATGCTCCGTTTTTGGATTTTAATATAATTTTTTAGGCTTTTGGCAACTTTGACTCAGGTTGGATGGGATGATTGGTGGAATGAAGAAAGTGGGAGGAAACGGGAGAACCCAGAAAAACACACGCACACGGAATTTGTCCAGCACAAGGCCCACACGGCACGAGCAGGGATTGAACCGACGACGCCAAGCACTAAGGTGAGCACTTCACCATTGAGTCACCGCAGCTCTTTATACTGCTCCATGTAATCACATGGCGCGTGACGTCTAGCAGATTCATATATTCCCAAGAGTGTGCGCAGCTGACATCGTCACCATATTACTTCAGTCACTGTAAAGATTAGTACACGCTACAGCCATGGGTATTATTTCTATGTAGAAACTTACTGATTACAGAATCGATCAAAGACACGCAAAGGGCATACCAGAGCTCTATACTGGCGCTTGTACGCAAGTTTAAAAGGAACGTGGATCTCTTGTGAGCGAAACCGGCAAGCATCAGGTACGAGTGCAGAAGTCATATCGTAAGCCATTAAGGCGTCTATCGTAGAAGATCGGGAGCGCGTACTCCATATATCAAAGAGCTGCGAAGAAAGCTAAGCTAAGCTGTATAGGGCCACGGCTGTTCAACAGTTGCTTGAGTCAGATAATGCAAACTATGTGTAATTTTGATTTTGGTTTCAGACATTCATTGCTCAAAATCTGGGCGCATGGTCAATCATTTATAGGTCACAGCTGATGAGACATTTTCTACTTGTGTGGTCACATAAATTTACAGAACGTACACATTTGGGCCACAAAATATCCACTCAGCCTCCATAACACCCTTATTAACCCACAAAATGTCAGAGTTTGGTAAACAATATCAATTGAAAGAATAGTGTCCCATTTTTTCAACGGGAGTTTTAACACTGCAAGGCACCAACAAATTGTCAGGGAGTTTATTGAACAATTGGATGACTTAGAGCTGTATCAAACGTATTTTAAATACGATAGAGCCACTGATATACATTCAAAGAATCAACGTTGGCGCTGAGTCAACGCTTCATTTAAAAAACGGATAATTTCCAGAAAATTCTGGCCACCGACATCCCCTGATTTAACACCCCAAGAATTCTGTTTGTAGGGATATCTTAAAGAAAAAATATATTAATATGTTACACGTCTTCGAACAAAGGACGATTTTAAGGAAAACATTACAAGCGCAGTCAACAGTATTAACAAGAGCATGCTTCAACTGCCGTCCAGGAACATGGAACGACATTTCACACTGCTTCTTCAGAATGAGGGGGGGAGGAGGAGGTGGAGGAGAACATATTCAGTATTTAGTGTAAAGGTTCGTAAACTCCCATAACAATACTACATTTCAAATGAAATAACTTGTTGCTATCTTTCTTCTTATTCGTGTTCAATCACATTGAAATGTGTCAGCATTATATTAATCACCCTGTATATGCAAGCGTCAAATTTTCTTCGTTAACTGGCTGTGTAAAAGGTGTGTCATTTGTGGTACTCTATCACTAAGTTGTATGGAAAAACTTCACTAGTATGTTGGCTCCCACTCAAAAAACAAGAGAGAGAGAAAAATAACAATACCATAACCTCTCTTCTGCATTGCCCACTATAGAAGCTTTTGTGCCTTCGCAATTACATATCTAACTCTGAAGAGAACTGTTGAAACGCCGACTTTAGTAGTATTCTCGAAAACTGTTTCTATTTATCATGCTAGAAGGAAAAGCTAACCATATGAGGACCAGCTCTGTCGCCTTCAGGTTGCACTAGAGAAGACCTCATCTGGTACTTCACGAAACCTCTCAGCAATCATCGCGACGTACCGGTTGAGAATCATGGATCTAAAAATCGATAGTCATATCGGAGAACCGGAGGTGAATAAGTAATAAGTTCCATAAAGTGTGGACATTCATCTAAAATTGTTATAGAATGAGACCAATCGATGTTAACATTTATCTTTGTGTATTCTTTTGTATTCGTATATTTAAGAGTAAAAGCATAAAATATTCCTGAAACCATAAAAGGGCGAAAGAGAAGATCAAGAGCCATCTACTGTCAGGAGGACACAGGTAATAAATATAATGAAGATATATCTTTCCAATTATTTAAGTCTCAAAGTTACACCTAAATGGAGAGACATATATTTTGGGAACTCTCCCCAAAATGACACTTTTATGAACCTTTTATAACAGTGAAACAGCGAGAGAGAAGAAGAAGAAGAAAAAAAGAAAGGGACATTTTATGGATTTGGATGTATAGCTTAACCCTTTCTTTTTTTAATGGAGTTTTTATCCCCTTCAAAATGAAGAAGGAAACCAAGCGCACAAAATATGCTCCAATTATTGGGAAATATTAATAGCACTGCCGGTCACTTTGTCATCTGAAAATGACGGTAGTAATGGTCAGAATGTTTAAAGTTTTGAGGATAATTTTTAATATAAAAATGTACTTACTATATTAAAATGTAGAACGTATCGTAACATTTGGAACCCATTGGGAAGTACGATTCGTGATATCAAAACAATCAAACGTTTGTTGAAAAACGTTCACCAACATCGACTTCTGACAATGGTAAATAAAATTAATAATCTTTGTATAACTCATAAACGATACATAACACCAAAAGTATATTGCTGGAAGCCTACTAAACTGAGCGATAAAATTTGACAGTGTTGCCAACTAGGTATAAAGTTTATTTTTTAAAATTATATTACAATATTTTATTTGATATTCTGTAGTGATGATAATCATCATTCTTAAACAGAATACAGACTTAGAAAATGTGAAATATGAACGTGTTTAAAAACGTCCAAATAAATATATATTATTCCTGTATTTTATCTATACTTTGCAACACTGCATTCTGTACTTCATATACCATCACTAGCGGATGCCAGAGATTCAAGAAAATAATAGTGTTATTGTTTTAAAAAGTTTATACCGGATTGGCAACACTATACACCAAATTGCATAATATCTTAACTTCTAATATCAATGCTATTGATGGAAATCGATTTCCAACAACATACTCTTACTTTCAAGCATAATTTATGATTAACACAATTTATCGTGAAATATTCATAAGAAGACAATTTTCGATTCGTAGTTGGACACCCTGAATTTCGAAAGCGAAGCGATTTTCAACACAAGCTCATGTGAACTTTTTCTATTTTGTTTTAGTCACAGGAATTCGACTACCAAATGAATCCCATATATTTATAGTAAATAGAGTAATTAAAACATCAATGAATTAATGCGAGATTAAATTTTAACTGTTAATATTTAACAAAATGTACAACAAAACATATTGTGACTATAGATAAGAAGATGAGGAAAACAAACTAATTTAGAATTGTAAAACTAATCAAACAGCAAAATGATAAAGATAATGCCATTATCAAGTTCAAAGAAAACCATTCAATATTTTTATTTCAGTCAATTTTCTATTTCAAAATTTACTTCTTTTTTGCTTCATTGTCGACAAGCAACTCAGATTATTCAGATGCAGACAACGTATAAACATGTAGCAACTGCTCTGTAATGGAACACTTTCAAAATCGTTTGTATAAAAATTAAATATTGTTCATATTAATTTGCATACGATGGCACAATGCAATATTTTCACTGAAGTACTATTTCTCTCAAAGTGGGAAAACCCTTAAATGATATGGAGATGTTTACATCACACCTATTACTTTTCCTACCACTTATTACAGTTTTTAATAGTTT
>JAGDQP010025376.1:0-13022 GCA_022664845.1 Lepisma saccharinum | reverse complement strand
CCATTCAAATTTCCCATTGTATGCTATTTCGAACATTTCTGGAGTTAATTTATGGTTAATTATGCAGACGAGGAATGGAAATGGCATTTAATGCTCATATTGCTCAATTCTTCTTGTAATCGTATAACAAAACTGTCGAAAAAAACATAAAACAAACAAGAAACGCAGTGCTATGAGATGTTCTAATTTTCTAACGCAGGATCTTCAATAGTTTTTCAAACATAATAGAATTTACGCCTTGCAACACTGGGAGCGCATTACATTGACAGGCAGAATAAGGTGCGTGCAAATTTAGATGCGAAATGTGATGGGAAGGACGTTTAATTATGTCTTTGTGTGTGAATCACTTTTTTACTGAATTATTTTCATATTAAATAACATTCATATAACTGATCGGAAAAGGAAAATGCATCCACCTTACGGAAGTTCAGTTTTATCGCATACCTTGATGTAACAAACAACGTGTAACTACAAATTCATCATTATTATTACGCTGTAAAAAATTGTAAATATTCCAAGGAACTGTCAGTAAAATTGCGCAGAAATTATCGTATTTGATGTTGTTTTATTGGAATCAAGGGAAATCGCAGAGACGTTTCATATGCTGATGTGGATAGTATCATTTATCAGTTCTACACGTGCGCAGAATGAGAAAACAATTTTTTTTATCGTAGTCGTGAATATAATTCTGATCAAGCGTTTGCTGCCGACATTTTACTTACTTTTTGTTTTAAATGAATTTGGAAATTTTCTCAGTGAATGCGAATTCCGATCCCTAATTGACGAATACAAAAGTTATTAAAATGTTGCGTAAGTCCTGGGATCAACTTAGTTTATGTCTTCGGGATTCAGGCAACGCACTGTTTGGATACCTACAATACTGTTTGGATCTGGTCACTTTTATGTCTGTAAATTTAGTGCAGTCGGTAAGATCAACTCGTTTTCAAATATAACTTATGCTTCTCTTGGTTTTTCTCTTTAACTGTCAGTATTCCTGAAAATTTAATGGTGGCTGTTTTTTAATTAGTCAAGTCACTGGAAATGCACACGCTTTGGAATACTGGCAGTAAAAGAAACTCTATGGTAGCCTAATTTTTTCTAGGAATACTTCCGAAAATATCGAACAGTGTACAATTTAGATATTCTAAGTTTATGTTTAGAGATAGCTTCAACTAGGTTACTTGTTATATTTCATTTTCTAAACCAATATGATTCAATGTAAGCTTTTCTTTTTAAAAACGCAGCACCATAAAATGTTCGTTAGACATGTGAATGACTTAGGAATCGTTTTCCTGAAACTCGTTCTTTTATTCCTGCTACTGCGAAATTACACAAAACTTTCCATGACGCAAGTAAATTCGTCTCATTTTCAGTTAAGGCAACATAGACACACACGTATGTTCATTCACACACACAAATAGTGGGAGAGGGGGAAGAGAAAATATTTATAGAAAATCAATATAATTTGACATTGACGTAATCTAAACAAGAGAGGCAAAGTTCTACCTTCTCCCCACAAAAGAAGAGCCTATAATGTCCACTTCTTGATTGTTTACATTGCGTCTCCTCTGACGCAATCATACTAAACATTATATCACTGGACAATTGATTGGATGTTCTGAAATTGTTAGATAATAAACAGTCTACTGTTATATGTGTAAACATGAAAGATAAGTATGTACGCATTTTATTTATCCTATATTTATAGGTCAAACAGAAAGGTACTTTCTAAGCCTGTCAATTCGCTATTTGAATATGAGAGAAGCCCTAACAGAACTATCAGCATGACCCGTAGTGATATTCGAACTTGCGTGTAATCGTCAGTGACAATCTGAAAAACTACCTCAACAGTAACCATTAGACGATCGATGCTGGGTGACTAAAGTCGTTCTAAATCTTTGGAAGTGAAAAATAAAATTATATGAACATTCAGTATTTCTTGCTTTTAGCGCACCCGTATACATACGGGGAAGCTTTACGGTTTATGCAGTCCGTCCGATGTACCCCCGCCCCCAGGATAAAAGTAAGTACAAGCATAGACCTCATAATAAATAGACTTAGCACGCTTCCCCATTTCTGGCTGTGCTAAAACTAATGGGCTTTGTTCAGAGCACGCGATTTCGAATCCATCCGGCAGCCAGAAATGAGGAAGCGTGCTAAGTCTATCTATTATGAGGTCTATGGTACAAGTCAGACAGAGATGAGCCATACACTATTGGATTCAATGTGGTCTGAAAGGAAGGGAAAGCTGTGACTTGAAAAGTGGCAGGTTCTTTTCAATCGCTAGGATTCACCCCCTATATCTCAGTAACTACAAGTCATAGAGAAATGAGCCATTATCTTTGGAATTCTCCTGGTATTCAAAGGGGCTTAGAGTGCGGCCGAAACCGCAAGTGAATGATCTCAAAGTCTGTACTCAAGATTTGTTTGGTCGCTGATTACGAATCTGAAGTCAGTTGCAAAATATGACCCCCTTCATACCCTATTGACAACCCCTATTCGTGAAACAGCCTGTACATCGTGTTACAATCAAGATAAATACCATATTTATGTTCTTTTGGGTTCTGATTACGAATTTGAAGTTAGAGTTGCAAAATTGAACCCCCTTAACAACATTTCAGCGTATACATAAATGATACTTCTTTTTAAAGACATGATGATGTTGATTTTTAAATAAATGATTCTTGATTGGATTTCGGGGGGCCATTTTGGATCCAAGATGGTGACTTTTTCAACATATTTACCTAAACTAATCGTGATGATACATCTTTATGATAAATTTCGTTTCTCTAGCTGAAACGATGTGGAAAATGAAGTTTTGGGTTCACCATTTTAACGCTTTCAATTAATACAAATCAATACAATTATTGCTTCACTAATAATTTACTGTATATTTGATAAATTATTATTTCGTAACTTTTTTATATTCTACGTACTTTCAGACGTTGATTCCATTTTATTTGATTCTTATCTGCTTCAATCTAAAGCTTTTAAATAACTTTCATCACGTGCGTCGTTTACTGCATCAATAACATAATCAATGCCATTCGAACAAAAGTAGCTTTGCGACTCCTATTCTGGGACAGGTAGAAAGAAATAAACACTTTCATAAGTAATTTCTGACCATTACAGATGTACTGTAACCAACCCAACATGGAAAAATTTCTAATTAGTTACTTTTTTTGACTTTTGGCCAGCTTTTGTGGAATCAGCCGTACTGTGGGGAGGTACTATTATTTTCACACTAAATCTGGCAGGCCATTCTAACTAGCTTATGATTCTTCATCTGAAATCCCAATAGATCTCATAAATACAGGGTGTTCCAGAAATAATGGTGCAAACATTAGATGATTATTTACATCAATACAAGAAAAAAAGTTCCTTTGAAGAAGTACCGAAATCTGATTAGCTTCGGAGCTACTGGCGCTTAAAAGCTTGGCACATCGTCACAAATGGTACGATAAGCGGTAATGGCGTAAGCGGTGTCCTTAATTCCTCATTCCAATTAAATAAGCTGGTTGTGTCAATGTTCACGTTAGCCCAAATATCTCGCTTGCAAATTTCTAGGCAGAAAATCTTTGATTTACCGCTCAAGTTAGTAAAAAAACATGTGCTAAAACCAGACTTTCTTTTATTAGAGTAGACGGTGCGTATACAGGGTGAACCAAACATTACTGTACATCTGGCAAGACAAAAAAGTACAATAATTACTAGCATCCAGGGTATAATACATGCTGGAAATGACCTCCGTTGTTGTGTAGACAAGAAATGGATTCCATCGGTGAAATGTTCCTGAGAGCATCGTTATGACTTCTTATAATTCTGACCGAGATTTGAAATTGTTCTTGGAAACAAAAATGTCAACAATACTCGCTTCATGATTCAATCGCGAACGACAGTCACAACACATTCATTCGCAATATTGTATGAACATGAACAGTTTATTATTATTATTATCATATTTTATCAAGTGTATAGTTATTCTTGGCCCACCTTGTATTAGTGAGACAACGTGAAGATGGACCAACCAAATTTGTTTCGATGGACCAATCGTAGGTTGTATTCAGAGTTTTTTTATTATAAAATTTGTGAATCTACTTCACGCCTCTTTTATTTGTGATATTTTTGCAACTTTACATTCATTAAAAATTAAACGTTGCCTCTTTAAATCACAGCCCTACTTTAACATAGAAAGGGTCCATTAGATAAACAGATAACGCATCATATGACATTCCCAGTGCCTTATGCTGTATGTACAAAATCTTTCATGCACCGCAAATTGCCAACCGTGTTTCAGTTAGACAGTTTCAAGAAAGTTTAACAAACACTAAAACTACAGATTACATTTAATATTCGCTGACTTTAATTAACGGAATAAAATATTTTAATATAGAATTAAATTTACTGGTTCATCTCGAACAATCCTTTAGTCTCAACATGTTTCTTTACATCTTCAAGATTGCCTTTCTGCACTAGAAATTTATCAAGCAATTTTCTACTCTTATTTTCGACTTTAGAACGCTTTCCCTTCTCTTTCTGTTTTGTGTTTCAGATACTTTATTTCTACCAAACATGACCTTAAAAAAAAGCGATGGTGCTTCCAATAACTCTCTTCTTCGACTGCGTCGCTGTTTATAGTTTACAGAGCTACACAGTTTACGATTTTCTATGACTAAAACGGGATTTTCCCAACGGATAGAGATGACAACGTCCCATATCAGAAATACGGAAAAGTTTTAAATTAGTAACATTAAAACAATTTTTATGAGCAAGTTATTTCTAATTAACAAAGCTATTTGAATAAGGATATCCCTTTCCCCCTTTTGTGACAAACAGGCGCCCTCTAGACGTATTTATAGCAAACTTGGCACTTGCTTTGTCACAATAACTTGAAAGTCACGTAATTATCATTTATTTACAATCTCCTTCCAAGATTCTGGCACCCTGGGCAGAAGCTCCACTCCCACTCTGTGAGTACGGCCCTGGACAGAGTCTTGACCTTAAATACTCTCTCAGTATTCGCCTGCTGTGGGTCACGTAAAATCCATGAAGAAAGTTAATTAGAATGACTAGAAATGAGTGAAGTAGCGTCGCCTTCTTCAATGCCATTGTGTAATTGGTACAAAACTGCTGTAAAGCAGAGGATATGGGACCAACAACACACAGTCGTTTGCTGGGTTGCATACCGAGCAAGGGGATCTAAGAATACTTATTTCCACTATACACCGAATTTCAAACAATGGATCTTAGTAAGAATATTTTGCCAACAAATTGCAGAAAAAAAATTGAAGCTGGTAATTTTTATATGGCAAATGGAGCCAAAGATTTATATTTTTCAAACTTAGTAAATTTGTTGATATAGCAAGATCCTGGGAAATCTAAAGCTTAATTTTTATCAAGTAAAATTTAACAATTCGTTCATTACATACGAATTTTATGCGCATCGCATTTTAGCAGTACTTGCTTCTTTGAATATCGTGTTCATTTTTATGATGTTTTCAGTGTTATACGGAAAGAGAAAGGTATTGGCAGCGATCACTAGCATTCAATTATGAATATTTGTTTGTGTTTCTCGATCAAAAAGAAAAGTTATATTTAGCACCTCGGATACAAACCAAACACATAGCTGTGAAGTAAGAATGAGAGAATCTACATTTTGTTAAATATCATTACTAGATGTCACTCGTCTCATTCCCTTTTTTCCTTAAATAACTTTCTAGCAATAAACTCTTTAATACCTCCTGAAGATTAACATAAAAATAATATATATTTTAAAGGTAAAATAAAGAAACTTACTGCCGTCCATGTCAACGCAGACGGAGCCCGGGCAGCAGTGCTCGTTGGCGGTGCACTTCTTCCCATAACAGGGCTCCTCCTCTTCCTGGATCTCCTCAAAGATCTCCACAGGACTCTGGAGTCTCTAAAGGGAAGAAAATAAAAAAGAAATGAGATTTTCAAATATTTGAGGTAACTTCATCTTAATAAGGAATTCACTATTTCATCAAATAAATACGAAATGGAAATATAATACTATTAAAACGCTTACCCGGTCTTTACAAATATTCCTTTCTAAAATCTTTTTAATTAGAGGTTTGAATTAGCCCTCAATTTAAAATATGCTTTTGGTTAAACAACAACAATAACAGAGCAATCATTTGGGAAGCAATCGTCCCTGACCTTATTCATGGTACCATCCCAGCATTTGACTGGTGCAACCCAGGGAAAGCCTCAGCCAGGATGGGTTGCCACTGGGCGCTCCGAGTGATAAGCCAATGCTCTAGCAACTCAGTTCTTGACGTTATTTGTAGAGGGATCGCCGTTTTAAAGAAAATACTACATTTTAGGCAAAAAATGATAGAAATTAATGTGAGCAGTTAGAGCAGAAAAGATAAAAAGGCAGATTCGTTGAAAATGCAACACAAAAAGTTCCGTTCCATAATGTATTTTAATGAGGCGAGAAACATTTTGAACTATAAACTGTAAGCATCTATAATTGCAGTAGAGGGACTTAGTAAAGTTGAATTCTAGTAAAACCAAGAACTCAAATGGACGTTCGCTAATTATAAGCCGCATTCTTTATCAACCTTCTTGCTGCAATATTATTTCCGTCTAGATTTGGTGTTTTTTTGTATTATAAGGAGAGCAACTAGCTTTGGTGTATTATAAGGAGAACTAGCTCCTTGCTGAATGTTCTTAGCTTGGTTTAATGGTTAACGTATCGGAAAGCTTATCCAGAGGACCTGGGATCGAATCGTGGCCTGGTTGTATTTGCATTTTCTCTTATATAAAAATAACTGTTTTCTTTTCTTATGTTTATACACGCATTTGAGAAAATTTAATAAATTTAGGGACCAAAGGTTTGGTTAGGTTAGGTAAGTCAGATTCGTGTTTCTTTTATGGACACGAGATTTGCATGGGTTCTCTTTCGACATCAGCCAGTTCGGACAATACTCCCGCAAGAACGACGTGTGTTCTTTCACCTTAAAAACACCGTCTTTAATATTTTTAAAAATACTGTTAAAATAAGTATTCATAATTTAAAAGAAATATTTGGAGAGGCAAAGAATCGAACTCAAAATTACTAAGAGTAACGTCAACTCGTTAACCATTCTACCAATATGCTTGTTGGTAAGAAATCCATATTATATATTTGTCGTTTTTTTTCCTGTCCCTAACAATGACCTTTTCTCCTAATCTGTAAAGTACATGTCACATTTTAGTTACCGCTTTACAGGCTTTACGTTGGGTTCATCTATCTAAAACAGTAAACTCTTATACAATACCTATACGGTCTAAGTGGTTATGTTATCTAATTCAAATTCTAAGAAGTTTTAAAAGATATAATCAAATTTTACTCACTAAGTTAATAACAAACATTCAAAAATTTCTAGAAAGTTTTCCAACTTGAACAATTAGCCTATTCCTTATTATGTCTAAAACCTCGAAAGTTTCGGAAATCTACATGAAAATTTAGATTGCTTGTTATTAAATAACATTTTTGGAAAACCCAAAAATAATAGCTCAAAAACGTTTCAAAAATTTTGAAACTATAATACTTAGTTTTCTATTATTATATCTTAAAAATCAAATTGTGTTAGATACAGAGTGAAAGATTAAACTATTCTTCGACGAGAATATGAGTTTTATAACTTTTCTGATAAATTTTAACCTAAAATCCAAAGCAGAGTTTTTAGAAAGTGTTGGCCATTGCAAGGCATGATCACAATTTCTTATGTTTGTGTGATACTATTCGAATTTCGATTATATCGGTGAGATTTCAAAGTTCTAAGAACTACTTGAGCACAGATATTTAATGGCGCAACTCAACATTCTGTAGAATTAACAGAAAGTGCCCCCTTTCTTAATCTTATTTACTTTCTGAATTTACTTGTAATCTCAAATGTGGTTTCGTAACTTGAATAACAAAAGTTGTACTTCCAAATGAATGTGGTTTTTATCAACTTTAAGCTATGACATCAGAGGAAGTTTCCTTGTTAGTGATACATTAATCCTACTATACAAATTTGCTTTTCTGCAGTTATTTTGATAGCTTTAACACGGTGACATACACCACGTACACGTGTATGTACTTATACATACAGAACAGGCGTCTCTATTAGGTAAAATCACTACGAATTATAATGAATGAGATACATATATTTTGAAAAAGAACAACAGCCCACCAGGACACACATGTACACTATCATTTCTAATGTATTCACATTCACAACAACATTCGTGAAATGAAATATAACCCTTTCGGCTGTACCACGGGGGCGTATTTGTCGCACAGCTAGGTTTGCAGTAAATAATCTTCATTCTTTATGCAGTGTACACTCGTATTTGTCACGATGGTTTCCGGCTGCACTGGGAAAACATGGGATCGCTATCTCTGCTGCAGTAAATAACGTGCAACTTCACAAAGCCTTCAGATCCAATTTTTCATGATAACAAACAACACACATATATAGAGAGACACTTTAATATGCTTCACAAAAAGTGGACAGTATCTCATGATTAATGTGTTTGTGAACATTGTCAGGCAAGTATGCCACGTAAATAACATTCTGGATCAAGATTTGGTACATTTAAATTGTTATACAAACTTTTACGTTCTTATTTTATTTTTAAAGCTGATATTCTGTAACAAACATATGCGATTTGGAGTGTTCTTATAAAGACAAAGAACTGACATTTTTCCTTTTGTTGCTAAGGGACAAGATTCTGTCGTTTATTTTCATTAACGTGGAACAAGATCCAATCCCTGCGGAACGCCTCTTCATGAGAAAAAGAGATTTTCCTCAAGAGAGGGCACCACCTACTGTAATTCAAACAGCGAACTGAAACTTTAACCTATGCTTCTATAGAGATAGAGAAATGTACATTTTTTAAAGTCAAATTTGGCTTAGAAATAAATAATGGACTAGCATGTACACTCAGATTCATATAAAATGAAAGGTGAGTACAGATTCTAAATATGGTAAGTTTCATAATATGGTAATCCTGAACCTATAGTCGACATATATTTAAAGATAATTGTTCAATGTGTTTTCGTGCCGCGTGTTGTCAAATTTGCAACTTTCTTACTTAGAAAGGATACAAATCGGACATTTTCCATGAATCTGAGTGTGCTTGTAGCTACTCTTTTCAGCTTTAGGAGCTAATTTTTTGTATTTGTTTGTTTGAATTATTACTAACGTTGTAAACAAGATTGTGTACTTGTAAAGAGAAGACATACAGTTCTGTCAAGCTTGAATTGATCCGAATTGTTGCATCAAATACCCAGACGGACTTAAACCTGGGATTACGCAGATTGAAAACGATCAAACTAAACATTAAGTCAACCGAGACGCTATATTAGTTCATGTTTTGCACTGTAGGCTGTAATCTCTCTCTCGAGACGTTCCGCAGCGTTTCTGTAATCTCTGATTTCGTACATATCTGACTCAACCTACAACTAAAGAATTTTGAATCATTTGTATTAGGCTGTGTAAAATCGGTGTCTTACGCACGAGGGACTTGGAAGCAAAGGGATACAATCACAAAGGAAAATAAAAATGGAGATCATCTTTTCTATATGACACGAAATATATGTGACACAAAATATGATTTTTTGTATCTTTTAGATATAACACGAAATATTTATGAAAGATGAACTGGATCATTTTATTTTGAAATATCATTTGTACGTGGCGTTTATTTTACTATATCCTTCAGTTAAATTTTAATATTTGTCTTTTCAGCAAACTAAAATACCTTTACTAATATTGCTTTATTAAATCAAGAATATTCAGCCAAAATTGCACACAGAAAAAAAGTCACTGATTGTTCAGTTGCAGGCAGTCAACCGTATAGTTCCAGATGAACCTGCCGAGTGTTCGGTTATGGCAACTGAACATATTTAGTTAAAGGTATTTAGTGTACGGAACAATACGTTCAGTAAGCAGTGTACCAGACGTTATATATAGTGCCTGTTACTGGACGCTTATAGTAAAACAATATTGACTAGCGAAGAAAAACCAGAGGTTTGGAGTGCGGTTCGAACACATGACCATCAGAGTCGCTTGTTCATCGTCCAACACTCTACCACTGTTCCACCGTTTCTTCTGCTGAACGTAGGACATTTCATTAGTCCTTTTATGGTACGAAAACAGTTTCTGGAGTAAAATACATTTATGTAGACTTTAATAATTCGAAACGTGGAAATTTTATTAATTGATCCTGTGTTAGAATAGAGCTATGAAGAAGACTGATTCGTGATTTTACAGAAGTGACACACCTCAAGGGTGGACTTGAAAGATGGTAGTTCAGAACCAGTGATTCCGCCAGACCCCCCCCCCTGTGGGGGGTGCCACCATATCAGATTCTCGAACGCACCTAACTACAAATTATTACGGTAAAAATCGATAGAAACCTTACAAAACTCCAGCAACACCCTCCTAATTTTTACTTTAACCCCCCTCAAAACTGAAAATCCATGTAGAGTCCCTGCTCCTATAAGCAACGAGGAAAGTACGAGAACAAGAAACACATCGTTCGATAGCTTGATTTCTCAATGTGTTAAGTACAGAATAGAACTATAGCTTTCCATAACTTATCACACTCCGTTCTCAGTTAAGAAAAAAAAAGAGGAAACTGCAACATAAAAATACTTATTTTGAGATATCCAGGTACGAAAGGTTGGCAATGCACCGGCGAATGTATCTTAGATCAGTTTTCCACGAGAATAAGACAATTAAAAATTGACGGTCAAACTGTCACACTTCACAGTAAATACACAAAAAAGCAAAAATAAGAAATTGCTTATACCCTTCTTATTTTTATTTGTAAATGAAGTCCATTCTTCTGGTTTAAACATGAAAAAAAGCTAACTTAATTCAATGGTTCATATTACAAAATAACTCATAAAATTATACAATATTTTCTCTCTTCCTTAGGAGGTATCTGAGGACTGTGATTGGTGAATATCAATTACATCAATCTCCCTCTTTACTACACAATATTACAAAATATCTCACAAAATCCGAAAAAAAAAATCCACATTATTTTCTCTTCAGATTTTGTGTTTTGGTGTTTTTAGGTATGAGGAGGTTGGTCGAGTAGTCTCATTGCCCTAATTAACTTAAAGTTAGTTAAGCGCAGAAGCCTGCGAACTTATTATATACTGGTCTACTGGAATGCATTGAAAATGCATGTTGTATTTTTTTTATTGATAAATCTTTAATGGCCAAACGAACAAACCAGTTCCGAGAATTCCTTCAATCTCTCGCACGATACACTAAAAAACAGTGTTTACGCAATGTTGCAAACTGCACGATACTGTTCATTAGATCTTCGTTTATAACTAATACTGGAACTCAAGCAACTTTATGTACGGTAAATAGAGATGCAACATTATGTTATTAAAGCGTTTAATATATTTGTCCATAAATGATTTATTGTGTACTTTGAGATCCTGTAATGTAATGAACGTTATCCTTGCTTCTGCCAAAGTATTTGATTACATTTTAAACACTAGAATGGGTGGAAAACTCAAGGAGAGTTGTCATCGCTGTTCTTCTGCTGTCTTCGTTCACATTCGAATTGTGCACGTCGAGTTCCTATATACACAATGTTATAAGTTAGGTCTAACCCCACTTAAGCGTATATGGAGCAGCGAGTGCACAACAGATATGTGAAAGCGAAACGAATTGGATAGTTAGTCCCCACAACTTGATAAAGGAACTTTATACAACACCTCAGTGTAACAATTTAAAATTTGGTATGTTTTTAATCTCTCGATAAGAAACATAATCTGAGACGAAAATATAATAATAATAATAATAATTCAAAAATAGTTGGCAATTCACTTGAACGCTGAGAAAACCCTTAACTGGACCTGTTTAGTTAAAATTGATGGATCGATTTTTCTGTGTGCAAACGTTGTTGATTATGGCGGAAAATTGAACATAAACCATTACAGTTATACGTGCTGATATAGCGACAAAAATGTTATATTCTGAATATGTTGTGTCTCAAGACCTTTCCATCGATATTTTCATAGACCAATGTTTCTACATAAAATAAATGCATTTGTGGATCTCTGAGACCCTCTAGATTCCCTATTTTCGGTTTGGTTAATTCTGATGATAAGTGTTTCCCCTGTTTTTCCACCGAAAGTCCTGTTTGGATAGGTTTTGTAGCTATTTTAGTGGGCTCAGGCTATGCAACCAAATCGAAAAGTTTGGTGCACTATTTCAGTGAAGCACTGTATATACATACATGTAGTGTGGTGCATGTCCTTTCATATACGGAAGGAAACGTTCGGTTATTCAGTGGTAGTGAGTGAATAGAACAAGCAAGAACTGTTGCCAATTTGTGCAAACTAATTCTGATGAGATGTGTCACGAAAGGCTTCACAAAAAAAAAGCAAATCACGCCAACATGAGTGCCTGTGCTGGGTTTTAAACACGAACTCATCTAATTACAAAGCAGACATGTTCTCTTTTCAGCTACGTTGCAGAAGTTTGCACATATTTCGTTGATCAGGCTATGTAGTTGAAAATTTCTCTTGAGAAATCACTCATATTACAGAAAAAAAGGTCAAATCGATTTTTGTTCAGTATGCTGTTATGCATGTGCAATGTATATTACGTCATCAGCACGGTTTATGAAATTATCCTCTCTCGTAACTTCCTCCTTTGTCAATTAAATAAACAATGTGAATAGGCGTAGATTCACATTTGCCAATAGTGCCTCGAAATCTATGAATTAGTAACGGGAGGGATAGATGGAGATTGAAGCGGTTTGAATGTGAAAATGTGTATCTTTTCCCAAGACACACTAAATAGAAATTATGTGTCTCTCATCTTATTACATATTGTTAATTGCAATGGGCTCAGTCACATGCTAACTGTTTGCAAATACACAGTTAACCCTATTATTGTAAATTAGAATAGCTTCCGAATATATATATTTAATTAGATACACTTATATTCCTCAAGCGCTTACACTAAGCAATAACAGTGCAGACGAAACGCTAT
>JAGDQP010025375.1:13886-26980 GCA_022664845.1 Lepisma saccharinum | reverse complement strand
TTAAATAGACTCTTAATTGCGAAAGTTAAACGACTTTCCGGATTGTTCGGATTGTTTGATATTCAGAAGGCTATTTTATTGCTAAATGGAAGCCCTGAAATGCAGACAGGTCTTTAAAATTAATTCGTATGTTAGCTTAATTAATGTCTTGAACCCACATTTGTATTTAATTAAGAACAGGAAGTCACTGAAATAAAATAATAGCCAGCCAGGGCTCTGTTTTTTTGCTGTACATTTCAAGTTTTAAATATTTTTTCTGACAAGAATACATATTCTATTTTTGGTATAAGTAATAGCATGCATTTTTAAATGCGTGTGGAATTAACAACTTGAGCTTAATCTAATGTGACAGGAACATCGGAGTTAGAAGGTATGTTATTTTACTTACCTGTAGAGCACTAAGGAGTTTATTTTGGCGACTTCGAGTGGGACTGAGCGACAGAGAAACACAATTTTACTAATCAAGTCGAATTACGAAACAAGGAAGATTTTTTTTTTCTATAAAGTTTTTCTTTATCTCGTATGCAAATCGGACATCTTCTGATTATAATATCTTAACAACTATTAACGGTCAGTGTCTTTCGGTACAGAAAACAAGCTTCATACAACAGCAGTACAACATGCATTTTCATCAAGATGCACTCTCCCCTCCACCCCGCGTAAACCTACAGAGAAACGGTCAAGAGCTCATGCTAGTTGCGCGCCAGTTTTCTCGGGGGGCGCTCTTTTCAGCGCGCGCCATGATGGCTGTGTATTCATCCGCGGCTGGCCAGCGATGCGCCTTCGAGAGGCGAGGTTTCAAGCTCCACGCCCCGCCCTCAAGGATCTTCGTCCTCGGCCAATCAACAATCAGTAGCGCTTGGCCTAGGGAGATGTACAAGTAAGACACATCATAGATCAGTCGACTTCCTCCCTGTTAACGCTCTTCGGTCTCCATTTCCTCTCCTTTATTTTCCCTTGTTCGTCTCTTGTCCTCGTTTTTTTCGGGGTTGTTTTTTTTTTACGCCCCTTATCTTTTAGGTCCATTTCTAGCACTCTTTTTCCTTTCTCAGTGTTCGTCCTCTTCTTTTTTTTCGTTGCTCTTTAAGTCTCGAAAGGTTGGATTCGAGGAAGTCCAACTGAAGTTTCTTGTTCATTTTTTGTCTTTTCTGCCGCTCTCGAGTTGTAGCAGATGCCTCCAGCTGTAAGCTGTAAGCTTTCAGTTACCGTTTGGGTAAAAGAATATATATGCGTAAACCCTCTTCTTTTTAAGTAACTCTTTCGCTTTGTCTACAAAAAAAACATCATTCATTTTACATACCACGACTATATGAAGATTATGAGCCACAGTTAAATTATTAACTTCTTTTGTAATTTGTTCGTAAAACATAATCCCAATAGCACATCGATATCGACCGATATCAGTAAAGTATAATTTGCGATTTCGATCGATATTGTTATCCGATTAATATCGAGTTACAAAATTTTATGTCGATATCAGAGATTACATGCATTTTTACAGTAGTTTTAGAAAAAAAATGTGAGCTTCGTTGCATCCTGATACGTCCTATCTTCTCGCCTTGATATACAATAGAAAATTTTCACATGCGCCTGAGGCTGGATTCGAATCTGGAATCTTTTGATTTGTAGGTCGTCGTTTAAGCCCCTACTCTACACTGTAAAAACAGTACCCATTATTCTGCATCTGGTACTCAAGATATAGAAGGTAATTCGTTAATGTACCCATGATAATTTAATGTACCGACAATAATTATAGGTACACGTATCCATGACATGTACCCATGAATTAATAGGTACAGCAGAAGTTATGACTTGCAAATAAAGGTAATTATGGGTACGGTGTATTCGTACTCAAGAAGGTACCCATTATATCAATAGAAGGTACCCATGATATTAATATAGCTAAGTAAGTGGTACCCATGAGAAAATCAACTTTTTGAACAGGACGTTGAACAGTTGCGGGTCGCACCAGTAATCCATGCGCGAATGACATCTATAGTAGCCTTGTTACGTAACACACATGCACTGTAAATACAACTTCGAAATCACTGTTTGCAAGCTACGACCGTGAAACAAACATTATTATGACATGTTAAGACGTCGGCTTGTTGATTGAATAAAATCGGGTTTGAATGCCGGCGGGAGTAAGTGATTTTTTTCCTTTTGTTTTCTTTCAAAATATTATATATTTCTATTTGTTCATATTTGTTTATTAATAATTGCTTTCTTGCATTTTTTGGAGATTATCTTAAATTAGTGGCCATGGGTTAATGGGGGTTAGGTAGGGTTAGGTGCGGTCATGTATCTTTATTCTTTCGTTTCTTTCTTTCGACCTTGTGTATTACCATTACTGGCACGACCCGAACGTTAAAATTAGGAGGTTGTGTACCTATGAAATATATTTGCACCCTTCTAACTCTTATGTACCAGGTACCTGTTATAATAATGGGTATACAAAACGCCCGTTTTGTACCTTTTAAATAGTGGGTACTGTATTTAGGGTGTAGGGAGTCATCTCTTGAGAATGATACGTTGATTATCATCTCAAACATGGTGACGTAGACGGTATTTGCCGACTTGGTAGTCGTGTCTTTTGGGGCGCTAAGCCAGCGACTCGAAGGTCCCGGGTTTGAATCCCGGCTGGGGCAAGGGTGTTTGTGGATGTTAGAGAGCTAATGGACTCGAGACGGACTGAAGTCATTAGTTACTAAAATGGCCCCAAAATACCAAATTTAACTAGACGGTATTTTGAAGCAGAGAGCACAGTATGCGTGGCATCTGTCACGTATCCATTACATAAACTTTTCGGACGCACCCGACGCTCTTGCTAACAATATCGCCCAATGTCGATCGATATCGTGTAACAACAGACAGTGATATTTCTCAAAACTTCATATTTTAATGTAAAGGTTTTTTTTTCATGTTTCCTGTTTGAAATACAACACGTTTCTCAAGTTTCAGAAATAGCATTGAATGTCGAAATATCAAACCACGCCAATGTCGATCGATATTAGTCCAAAACGGCCAACTATGATCGATATCAGCGTTATTGGTCCAATATCCTTGTGCTGCCAGGGAAGTTACTGTCAATGCATCCCTGTAGGCTATAATATTAATTACTTCTTGTAAACTTTTTTGACTTGCAAACATATTTTAAAGAGTTTTAGCGCATTTTTCCACACAATTTAATTTTGGTAGCCTAGAAATGAAGTAAAAATGTTGGTGGGATCGAGAATAGAATCCTGGTCATCTCTGTCTTACCCTGTCGCTTCTACAATCTGACCTAACACAGTAGGTGAGTCACTTTTCTTGCTATATATTGAAATTCGATGTGAAACTAAGGGAAGTGAAGATTGTAAATTCATATTGTAAACAAATTCTGCAGAAGAAGGAATTAGAAAGTAATGTTGAAACACTAACTCTCTCTCTCTCTACCGAGCCACCGTAGCTCAGTGGTGGAGCGTTGACGTAGCATTCGGGAGGTCGAGGTTTAATCCCAGCGGACGATCATCCTGACTGAGGTTTCACCAGGGTTTTTCCTCAGTTACACCAGGTAAATGCCGGGATAGTACCTTTAACTTAGGCCCTGGTCGACACCTTCCCACATCCTTTCTTTCCCTTATCCCGGCCTGAGCCTTAGAGTCTAGAAGCCTAAAGACCATAAATAAAAATTCACTAACTCTCTCTGTAATCATGGTTAAGTGGTAGAAAAGGTGGTAAGAGTCTTAGCTTCGTCATGTAAAACAAGGCATAAATAAATAAATAAAGGTAAAATACACAAAATATGCTCATCTCGAGTGAACTTAATCCACGACATATTTTGGTAATCATAAACAAAATAATGATATGTAGATGACGAATATCATTTCTTTCCTGCCACCTGGTTTAGTCTAGTCGAACTAGGAATGAAATAATAAATTACTAGTATGCAATGATTTTTTTTTATATTCGATTTACTGTCTAGTTCTGAGTTCTGTAGCTGCGAAGGAGGAGTCGTAGTGTGATCATGGGTGGGAAGACACTTTTAATAGCCAATGCGAGGTAGGTAAAAGCGCGAGGTCTCGCTGATTGCTTGTACACTTCCCGCTTCATCCCACGCGCTAGCCAAAGCCCCTCTCAGAGGTCTACAGAACTCGGAATTGCATAATACGTGTAGAAACCGAGAAAAGCATAGAGTGTCCGGTGAGCACCTCATACTTCAAGTTATTTATTTATTGAAATATTGAAAATATATTGGGAAACAATTGAAGAATACAAGGGAAAAAAGAGGGTATGTGCATTTAAAGAGTTTGCACTCGAACAGCTACTACATAGTGACAGCTAACATCTCAGAAAGTTTCAATCAAAATACGTAAATAATCACCAATTTGTAGCGGTTTTAAGAATACGAAATGCAAATGGGAGATTGCTCTTTCAAATGGGTTTTACGAGAAATCAGCTTTCATGCACATACCCCCTTCTTTTCCCTCTACTCTTTAATTACAATTGAAGGCGTCAATTGAAAAACATCCCAAGTCCACCGGAGTCATTTTTTTTTCAGGAGGAACAAAAAAACATTATTATATTCGATGTTTTTGTTTGAAAGCGCGTTTTTGTGAATTGTCTTATTAATTATGTTCTTTTCTGTCCTTCCTAAAAGTTTTAACTTCGTGAAAAAGAAATATCAATGTGAAACATACAGATAGATATAAAACTCACAGCCATATTCAATTCACTGGATGAGGCCTCTCTCGAAGGGACGAATTGGTCTACTGCTTGTTCGGAGAGGAGAGCCGAAGCTCTCAACTGTGATCGCCACTGTCTTTTATTCACAGCAGCTCCCCAATTGCATCACCAGGCTCGGTGGACAGTGGGTGCGCACCGTTCTAGACCCTCTCGCTTTGGAAAAAATCTCTTGGCAGAGCCTGGAATCAAACCCATACCACACGATCAGCAGGTAACCACTAGACCAGCGGAAAGAGTCCCATTTTCCAATAGGAGGTTACCAAATCAAATAAATCATACTAAATCTTTCACATTAAGCTATTTCATAAACATCACACAAGAAATGACTTCCAAATAGGCTTCTGAACTGCCAGTAAAAGTTGATATACCCTTGTGTTAAAATAGTTTCAACTTCTGCCAAATAAAAATGTTCCGATTTTCTATCTAATCTTGATCGAAACATCTCCTAGGGGGGATAAATTTATCCCTGGCAGAGACGAAAAATAAATTTGTCAGGGAGGTTAACTTATTTGTCAGGGGAGGAAATCCAGGGTATCCCCCCGTTAATTCGCACACTGGAAACATACATGTATATATGTAAATGGACTTGGGATGTTTTTCAATTCAGGAACGAGTACTGTATTTAGTTAACTACTGTTACATGTTCAAAGTGTAAATTTGGTTACATTTTGTATGCGTATGAAGTAAATTTTTATTTTTTAACATACGTCTCATATTGTAGGTGTGAATATAGTGTAACAATGTATAAATTTGCAATACCATAGTTGCTAACTACTTAACGTAGAATAAGTTTATTATGCCACGTAAATACAACAGAATAAGCAGAAAACCCTGAACAGAAGTCGTTTTAATACAACAAATGCTTCTTTCCTCATCTTCTATTTCTTCTTTTACGGACTCGCATCATGGTGTTCTTTTTGAGCACTTATGCATTTCAGCATGACAGATTGTAGATGGTTGAACCTATATCCTCTAGTTAAGAAAAAATTGCAGTCGAATGCTGGAATGTGCAGTGTTGCCACTGCAACAAACATGGAACAAAAAATGTGAAAACTTACTTCTTCTTCCACGCACGGAGAAAATTAAATCTAAAAGTAGAAATTCACAGAAAACAACATACTACTCAATTGTTTCTCTTTCCCCATAAGTTTATTATTGTTTTTTATTAGAAATAAGTCAACGTCCGACAGAGCTCATCCAGCAAAACTTCAACAGAAAAATATCTAGAAATTTTCCTCCCATCTATCGAGGTTCTTTAATAAAGGAATTAACAATGTAAAAACTTATAGAACCTATTTCTTATTCAAATTAGAATATTTATTATTATTATTAGCATTAATGTTATTTTATTCAAGACACTTGTACGTACAATGGTCTTACTACTGCTTGCTTGTGTTCGTACCTGAATTGGTAGAGGGATCATTTAATATTCGGAAGGTCGCGAGTTCTCGATGACTAAGGATTTGCATGGTATCTTTCAGTTACACCAGGCAAATAGTACCTTGAATATTGCAAGGGTTGAATTCTTTTCATATCTTTCTCTTTGTTGTTATTAATATCCTAGAAAATGACATACGAATTCTATTGAGAAGTTTAATTTATTATGGCAGCAGAACTCGAAATCGAAATTTTCACGAAACGGAACGCTTTACCTTCGTTAGAATGCTATTTTTCTTTTTTCTTTTGGTCTATGGTAGCCGTATTGACAGGACAGAACAAAAAGGTTCCAGACATTCATGAACCGGAACAGCATACCGGTTTGTTCCGGTCCATTTCGAACCCTGGCCTTTAGGCATCTTTGGCTCAGTCCTGAATAGGGTAGAGGAGCAAATGGGAAAGGTAACGCCAAGGCCTTAGTTCAGATCGTTCCGGTACTTGCCTGGAGAAACTCTGAGAAACCCTGCAAAGCCTCAGTCAAACCTCAGCCGCGGAGTACGAACTCGCTTATAACTATCTATCGCCGCCGATTCGAAGTCGGCTATTTTACCACTTTCACCACGAGTGCTTTGTAGCAGTATTTGGAATTCGTTAAGATAAGATAAAATTAATTTATGGGCGGTAACCTTACTGTGGCTTTCGCCCTTCTCGAGTTGGAATTAGTTTCATAAACCAATTAAATACGTGAAAGTTACTGACCTCCCAAATGGTGATACTTTTTAACTCAATTAATTATGATCTTGCAAAAGCAAGTAACACAAGAAACGATCACATACAATGCAAAAAAAGTGTACAGGTAATGGCAATTGATCTCAGTTTTGATGCGAATTTTTCAAAAGCAATTAAACATGGAGTTAGTGATAACAAATTTGTACAGGATACCATCTGTTAGTACAACTTCTTTTGGAACACCCTTCCTAAACCAGTATTTATGGTCGTTCTGTTAAGGAATTTGTATGAAAAAATTAACGATGATAATCATAGCAGATGTTACATAAATACATTTATAGTTAGGAGAATAGTAAATAGTTTAACACTTAGCAAACAGAATGAAGTGCATTGAATATTTATAGCAAACAACTTCTCTGTAGAACATTTTGTGAACATTTCCAGCAACGTTTTCGCTTTACAAACAAAATTCACATTCCTTAGGAACCCATCTAGCCGCAAGCGTCATAACGTTTTAGATTCTTTCTTTTTTAATAATGATTATGTAGCTGTACATACCATAGTTTATTATTAAGAAAATAATTTTACTACGAATAGATTGCCTTAGTTAGTTTAGAGCAGTAAAACGCTATAACCGTGCTTATCTAATTTATTTTTTAAGTAATTTAACCAGTTTACAATTCTCTCCATTGTACGTGCACTGGCAACAAATGAATTCACTTTAAGGAGAGGCATCTGGGGTACAAATTTGAACAGTCGTCTCATTTTTTATTTTTTATTTTTAATTGTTTTGAGTGGGAGTTAGGATGTAATATTATGCCAGTAGATAGCCTTTGGAACAAAAATCCCTACGAATATAAAAAACGAAAATTGGAAAAAGTGGACTTGGAATGTTTTTCAATTCAGGTCTTCAATTATAATTTGAAAAGCATCATCCGGTATTTCGATGATCGGTAGATCTCTGGAATTCCAGGAGATCCACATCCCAGTCCTGATGAGGCTCCGCACTCAAACAAAACAGTTTTACATTTGAGGAGTACTGGGAAATAAGGACCTCACTGCAAAATCTGTGTTTTGTAGGAAAAGGCAAAAACTTCCAGTCCCTGCATTATTCGTATGTAACATTCTGTTTTTGCTTCATGACTAGGATTTAGCTAGGATTTATGGGTACTGAAAATGTCGAAATAGGCATCAAAAGCTGAAATAGGCAGTTAAATAGGCTGTTATAATTTAGTTTCGTTTTCTTTTCTCAAATGTAGACATTGATTCCAAAATAATTCACATGTATACTGAGCCGCCGTAGCTCAGTAGTAGAGCGTTGGCGTAGCATTCGGGAGGTCGTGGGTTCGATTCTAGCGACCGACCATTTTGACTGAGATTTGTCCAGGTTTTTTCCTGTCACACCAGGCAAATACCGGGATGGCACCTTCAACATAGGCCCTGGCCGACACCTTCCCGAATCCTTTCCCTCTCCTATCACAGCCTGAGCTTCAGATGCCTATAAAGACCATATATAAAATTCAAATCCAGAAAAATAAATAAAATATACCAAACAATGTACAATAGGGTAGTGTCATACGTTGAAACTTGTGTGAATTTTTATGAGTACAAAACATACGAAATAAAAATAGCCAAGCTCATTTGCACAAAGCTGACAAAATATCACCTTGGCATCTGTGGTGAAGTGGGAGCCTTTTATCTATTGTCTCAATAAGGCACATCGAGTACTTTTTTTCGGCATTCCTGCGTCTTCTTTCCAGCGACTAACGTTCTGTAGTCTGCTCTGTGGAATCGTGTGCTCTTGAGATAAGGACAGTGATAGGTATCATTGAATAATTATTTTAAAATCATGTCTTCCACCCCTCCTTGCTTTTGATAATCAGAACATGTTTTCTATGTTGACAAATCTCTGTTTTTCTCCTTCTATCGCATGGTGAAGAATGACTCATTTACTCGTTGCAATCTCTATACAGATCCGTCACCCCCTTCCCCCTTCAAAAATCTTCTAAGGTAATTTTACCTGTTTGGTCAATTTTTGGGATTCAGTGAAGATATGACACTTGGAAACGCAGTTGTCAATTCTGAAGAAGCTAGTTCGTTGTCTTGAAAACGCACCTGTTGAAATATCGGATCACATTCTCTTTATAGATTTCAGTGTTGTCACGTGGAAGGAAATTTCCAGGAAAACTTGAAAATCTGGGCCCAAAAAAGGTGAAAGCGGAAATTTTGTTGCATCTTTTTGTCATATTTTAAAAAATCCATTAATTTTTAAAGAAAACTTAGAATCCGGGAAAGTTTTACAAAGAACGGGAAGCTTTTCAGAATTTTGAGGAGATCTCCGGCACTCGTGAACAAAAAAAAAATACTTTTTTCTTCACCTGAGTCGCGACCTCTTCCCTGAGGCAACATAAACAAAGTCATGCCAGAACAGCAATCCGGTCACTGGAACTTTCCCGTCTCAGAAAACAAACTCCGCCGTTCTTGAACTGTTGCTTACCGCTGAAAACTTGCAGACTCGCGTATATTTCAGGACTTGGGAAAAAAGTCTGTCTGTCCATTTGAAAATAAAGATGAAAGAACTCATTAACTGACCTCGGCATGCACTTTCATTAATATTACTCATAAGAATGAACACATTTAATTACTGCACATATGAATGAAAGGAGACGATTCATATTATTATTATGTACCTTTTAAATATATCTGTGTACAGGATATGAATATTACTTACGTTGTGTCTTTTCAGTTTTCTCTCAAATTTCTCTATTACCTTGAGAAAGTATCTTACCCGGATAACTTTCCCAGGGTTCGCACTATCAAATAAAGAAAACTGTAATTACCACCAAAATCCAATAAAACGTTCTCAAATAGAGGGAAAACTGGCAGGCAGTTGACTGATTGGAACTTTGAGGCGCCAAATAAAATTCAACACATTAAATTTTGAGTTTATAAAGTATATTGTCATTATGTACAAAGATTTCAGCACTCAACTGACAACCATGAAGCTGAGGAGCTTAGATGACGACATTGGCTATCACAAAGCAGGATATTCATATTACTCTGATATCGACTCATAACTTTATAAACATCGTTGCAAACCTATGGCTGTCTCAAATATGACATTCCTACAATACTAGTATACACTTAAATTATTGGAACATCTGTACCGACCTAACAAATTTCAACATAATTTCTTGGGATCGGAAAACACATCTAAACACAATCAGAACTCAAGCTTCCTTCAACCATGTGTTCAATCGTATATAAATAATGCTCGCAAACAAGAGCCATTGATTTCGAAGATCTAAATCCTCTCAACCTGACGGCAGTTCGAAAAGATTGAAAGTTCATTTGTCCCTAGGTTCATATTTCCACTGTTGCCAGCTACTACAATCCCGGCAAGTTATTGTTATTCCATATTCCACACACCAGATTGAGCCACCGCGGCCCCAATAACAAATCGAATGTGCATATTTGCACATTAGGACTAGAAAGTGCAGTGTGCGAATTAACGGGGAGGGGGGGGGGGCAGATGCCCATGATTTCCCCGCCCCCTAGCAAATAAGTTTCCCACCCTGACAAATTTATTTTTCGTGCCTGCCAGGGATAAATTTCTTCTCCCTTGAAGATGTTTCGATCAAGGTTAGAAAGAAAATCGGAACACTTTTATTTGGCGGAAGTTGAAACTATTTTCATGCAAGTGACAAGGTATATGAACATTTACTAGCAGCTAAGAAGCCTATTTCTTTTGTGATGTTTATGAAGTAGCTTAATCTGAATGATTTAGTATGATTTATTTGATTTAGTACCTCCTATTGGTAAATGGGACTCTCTCCCCCCCCCCTTGCTGGTCAAGTGGTTACCGTCGCTGACTGCTGATCGTGGTGTTCCGGGTTCGATTTCCGTCTCTCCAAAGAGATTTTTTTTTTCCAAAGCGAGAGTTTCTGGAACGGTGCCCAACCAGGATCGTGATGCAATTGGGAAGCTGCTGTGAATAAAAGACAGTGGCGATCAAAGTTGATAGCTTCGGCTCTCCTCTCCTAACACGTCTGGTAAGCGTGCGAGCAGGAGACCAATTCCTTCTTCCGGGAGAGGCCTCACCCAGTAGTGGATTGTATATGGCTGAGTTATGTTTTATCCCCCCCTGGCTAAAAAGTTTAATTCGCACACTGAGAGAGTGATGTTTAAGATGGAGAAAGGCAGCCTTCAACACCGTCGAAACCTCAAAAGGCTGCATCAATCTGTAAAATCCAACCGGTTCATCACCGCGGTGCCAATCCCACAGTACAGCTACAAATTAGTTCGTTCATGTGCTTAATACAATATATTCCAAAATTAAAATGAAACTAGTAGCACACGAATTGCTGTACAAATACACCTTTTCAGCGCTCTGGTAACAAACACAGTGCAAGCATGTACGTAAATCTGATTGCCTTTCAACATAAAGTGTACGTGAATCTGATTGCCTAGAGAATTAAATAGTACTTAATCCTCACGGTTTCATAAATTAATTAGGCAATAAACAAACGTGAATCGAGAGCTTTAGTTGCGGAGAAGGCACTACAGGTATGGCTAAATGTGATTATATTACGCTTTAAGAGTGTATCATACCCTGCAACTATTATTGGAAACCACATTATCCTCTACTATGTCAAGCATGTTTTATTAATGTATCCATGGAAACTGGTTACGACTGTTTGTATCTCTTCACGAAAACCTTAGAACTATATGTATTGGGAGTGTTAATATAGTTGGGCGTGTGTAAAAAAAATATATGAAACAGAATTGATAGTAAGAACGTGTTGCTCAAGTTTCGACATATAAACAACTTTGACTATATGCCAATGCTACATATATTAATTTGGGGAAAATATTCCATACAGGAATGAACACCGATGACCTCTGGTAATAAAAATTGAAAACGCTCACTCACCAAACATGTAAATGTGACTAAAATAAATAAATAAATAAATAAATAAAACTGAATGGCTTTAGAAAACGACAACTGGCATTTCTATAGGAGTACTGTATTAAAAATAATACTAGCTAGTTCGGGAATAAAACTTTATTACACGTTACAAGTGTACAGAGTCTAATTTAAACGATATTAGCTTAGAAGAAGCAAGTGCGATTGATCAATACAAGTTTCTACAGGCAATAATCTTATTTTTAGTGTGCAGAATAAAAGTGGAACGATTATCTGATCGTGTTATTCTACATGTCTGGACTATTATTCTGTTGGTATTGCATAGTAGTTGTAATTGCAAAGTTCAGCATATAGACTACTTATTATAATATCTTGCTCCAACGACGTTCTCTTATATAGGTGCTTGTTCACACATATTCACATGCTATAGGAACGATAAACAATCCAGTTGCGCATGAATACTTTGAATCTGAACATTAATTTCAGCATACCAGTGAATCGTACTGTACGATGAGTCTTATATTACACCGTTTATAAGGTTTAAGCAAGGGAGACTTACGGTTAAGAATAAGTTATTGAATCTGTTAAGAATAAGCTTTAATTCTGTGTGATTCCAAGTACGTTTTATTTTAACAATATAGAAATTGATTTATAACAGTTCAATTCAGATATGTCGGTAGTATTACATATCTACTCTGGGGGTACAAGTAGCAAGTAAACTTTTGTTGAATATATGTCGAATCATGAGGAAAATCCAAATAATGCGAAAGGGGTTTAAACCTGTAGCTCAAATAAAGTGGAATATTAAACATGTAATTTCCCTGTTTTGATATTATGATAGATCACGATCCAGATCTCGCTGGTTGAATTCGGACCTCGCAACTTAATCACAACAAAAAAGAGGGAAAATTATTATTTAGAAGTCCCTAGCCATAACTCAATATGATGGACACCCAAGTTCTATATTCCTGTTTCTTAAAAGTTATTTATTTTAGAACATGGTATTACCATCATTCCACTCTTATCCATTAATAAGATTCACAAACTAAAGAATATTTACAGACAAGGGATTCGCATAGCCATAGGGCTAATGAAAAGTAATCCGATAACAGCTTTATATTTAGAAGCACAATTACAGATTTTGAGACTAGACGAATGTATGCAGCAGCTTAATTCCTATTTTAAAACCAAGAACACTTCAACTCATTTATTTAATAAATATCTTCTAGAACATCTAAGTTTAAAGGAAAAAAAAAACACTTAAACATAATTCAATTTGGAGACATTTACTTTTCAATTTACGGAGGAATATAATACTACATATCAATTACGAAAA
>JAGDQP010025375.1:2891-13786 GCA_022664845.1 Lepisma saccharinum | reverse complement strand
AACAGTTCAATTCAGATATGTCGGTAGTATTACATATCTACTCTGGGAGTACAAGTAACAAGTAAACTTTGGTTGAATATATGTCGAATGATGAGGAAAATCCAAATAATGCGAAAGGGGTTTGAACCCGTAGCTCAAATAAAGTGGAATACTAAATACGTAATTTCCCTGTTTTGATATTATGATCGATCACAATCCAGATCTCGCTGGTTGAATTCTGACCTCGCAACTTAATCACAACAAAAAAGAGGGGAAATTATTATTTAGAAGCTCCTAGCCATAACTCAATATGATGGGCACCCAACTTCTATATTCCTGTTTCTTAAAAGTTATTTATATTAGAATATGGTATTACCATCATTCCACAGTTATCCATTAATAAGATTCACAAAATAGATAATATTTACAGACAAGGGATTCGCATAGCCATAGGGGTAATGAAAAGTAACCCGGTAACAGCTTTATATTTAGAAACACAATTACAGATTTTGAGACTAGACGAATGTATGCAGCAGATAAATTCCTATTTAAAACCAAGAACACTTCAACTCATAAATATCTTCTAGAACATCTAAGTTTAAAGAAAAAAAACACTTAAACATAATTCAATTTGGAGACATTTACCTTTCAATTTACGGAGGAATATAATACTACATATCAATTACGAAAAAAATCCGTTATATAAAATAGAACATCCATTACTTCCCTTTTCACAAGTTTTTTATCCTAATTTTACACATCTTTCAGTATATCGAAATCAGTGGCTTAATTTTAAAATCCCTTTGAACGATAGAATTAAAAACAAAAATGTTACAGGGACAGCAGTTTGGGATATAAAAAAACAATATCCTCTAATACCTACACAGCACAATCACGTTAAATAAACATTTATTCAATTTTTTCTTAAATGTTTAATAAACGTTGAATCTTGGTTGAATTTATGTTGATTCCAAGTTTATACAACTATCGGATTAGTATTCTAAGTATTAGTATTCTATTAGTATTCTATTGATCCAACGTTGAATCTGACGTCTAATAAACGTTTTAAAGACATTGAATTAAACCTTTTTCGCAACTTATTTTTGGCATTGACGTTGATTCAACGTTAAGCAACGTTTAGAGAGAATCAAAAATCAACCTTCAGGACAAATTTCCTACCTTTCCAAAAATCCCTACTTACAACGAATATTTGAAGCTGTGAAGATGAACAGAATAATATAAATTTCCCAGACCGAAGCCTAGTACTTCAATGTTTAGTACGATACAATTTTAGGGTTGATTCCAGGAAAAATCCTTTGATTATAGGATTTTAAGCTGGAATCAACCCTAAAATTGCAATTTCAATTAAAGCAAGTCGTACTGAACATTAAATAAATACTAGGCTTCGGTCTGGGAAACTTACATTATTCTGTTCATCTGCACAGATTTAAACATTCGTTATTAGTAGAGATTTTGGAGGAAATATACGAAATTTGTCCTGAAAGTTAAATTTTACTTCTTCTCAAACGTGACAATCCAACAATCCGGGTTTGATTCCCGGTGGTAGAAGTTGAAACAATTTTACCTAGGCCGTAAGTCCCAGAGGTCGACCCGTCGCTGAAAATGATATGATACAACACCTAATGAAGTTTACGCATGAAACTATCACTGAAAATTGTTTGTAGATTAGGAAAACACACAAACATTCAACGTTGAATCAATGTTTAATCAACGTTGTGCTTTCCACCAGTATAGAAGCTTTAAGAGCCTAATGAAATTCAACGTTTAATACTGGTCATTCTTTAAACGTTTATTGAATTACGTTGATAAAACGTATAATTGAACGTCACCAAATACAACGTTGTCAACATTCAACGTTTATAAAACGTTAATTCAACATTGTGTGCTGTGTGGGTATATAGATTCAACTCTAATATTGATATATTTTACGCAGAGAAAATGGGTAAAGTTAAGGCATTAGATTATAACATATTATTGAAAAAATCTAATATTAACCGTTTCGAAATCCATTTTACAGGCTTTACAAAAAAATAAAAATATGCATAAGACCCATCACATCATGTTTGACATTATAGAGTTGGTCAAACTTAATTAAAAAATGGGGAAAACTATTAATTTGCTTTCGTGCGCAGTCATACAAACATACACGAGGTACCTGATGTCCTAGCAAAAAGGTCATGCTCACTTCCTACGGTAACTCCGCTACATCTATATTTTCAGGATAAACTCCCACACGTTAAGAAAAAAAATAATGTCGTGGAAATTACAACCAGAGAACAAACTAAATGATGGGGACCACACCGAAGAAAAGCATCAAACTCGTGATGAGCTCGAAAAAGTGAAAAGACAAGAACCTGAGAAAGAGATATTTCACGAAGTATGACCCATTTTACGAGGATTTCACTCCATATTACAAAACACAAATGTGAACGACTAAAAGCAAATGTCTAGGGACATTTGAACAATTTTGGGGACAATTTTCTAACCGGTAGGGACCTGGCAAAAAACAAAAACAAAATAAAGATGGTTGTGGTTGGCAGCACTTTTGCCCGTGTTTTTGTTGGAAGCTCGCAAGTCAGACAGTGATTTTGTTGCAAGATTTTCATGTTAGAAAGGGGGTTTATTCTACAGAAAGACAAAGAGAAGTTTTGTGACTTACTTAATCAGTGTTAATTCGATTAACATCAATGTCAGTTTTGAGAACTGCGATGTGTTGCGTCATCTCTGTGAATAAGAGAAAATACGAGTCCCTGGAGCTTGTTAACTAATAGTGCAAGGCGTAAACATGACTTGTGCAGTAGCAACGTGTATTAACTACACAAGAATAACAAAAGGTGCAGGTATAATTTATCATCGATTTCCCCGTGATCCTGCAGTGCGAAAAATATGGATAACAAAATGCAAACGAAAGGGTCGATTTAATGTTCCAAATAGTCGTGTATGTTCTAGCCATTTTACACCAGATGATTATGAACGTGATCTCAGATCTGAATTGCTTGGATTGCCTCTTAAGAAACGTTTGAAGTGGAATGCCGTACCTTCAGCTAACCTTTCGGGTGTGGTTCCTGCTGCCGTTACTAATTGCAATAATGTAATTCACAGTAAGAAATCGAGAAATAGTGTAAAGTTAAAAAATAGTAACCGTACCACGGAAAACAAAGTTCAGTTACAAAACATTGATAAGGTAATTTGTAACACTAGCCCTTGTAGTTCTCATTCCTTTAACAGTGACAGTTCAAGCACTCCCATATATACACATAAGGAATGCGTATCGAATAAAGGAGAAAGGTATCATGCCCGTGAAGTACGAAAGCGTGCTTTACAACGACTAAAGGAGCTCGAGTTGGAACCTCCGTCACCTGCTTCAGTTTCTTCAGTTACTATCGCTCATGCCTCAACCCAGTGTGTGGATGAAGATGCTATAAAGAAGTTTAAGTTATTAGAAAGTGAAATCAAAAAGTTGAACGAACTGGTTATATATTTAAAAAAGCGGAACCACTATCTTCAGGAGAATTTAAACGTTGAACGGAAGAAAACTAAAGATTCTGAAATTCAAACGCGAGTGAGTGCGATATTGGGGAAAGGGTTTACAAAAGCTCAAATTCAGTGTTTATGTAACGGTAAGAAAACAACAAGGAACTGGGGCAGAGTGGATTTTGAAAGAGCCCTCAGAATTCGTCATTTCTCAAGAAAGTGTTACAATTATCTGAAGAATGACATCGGTTTTCCTTTGCCCAGCCTTGATACCCTCCGCAAATGGGAGAAAGTTACTCGGTCCTCTCTAGCTGGAGCGTTGGTTGCTGAAGAAAAAAATGTAAGCTCACCAATTTTTTTCTGTTATATTTTTGGTCGTAATTCCTTGCATTATGTCCTTCTGCCATAAAGCGCTCGGAACTCCTCAGAATGCTGTTGCTTCCTATAGCCATCGAAGACACTGTAATACGTAGAAAAGAGAAAGAGGATAAAGTCGAAGTAAGTTATCATGTGACAGTAACATGACCACTTCGACTTTGATTTTTTTTTCTTTTTGCACGCATTTTATGTTTTGTCATGGCTATAAAAAACTAAACTTAGCATTTTGAGAAGTTCCGAGTGCTGATTCACATGATTTTAAAAACTTACCATCCGAAGGAGAAACTTACTTTACGGAAGTGGATGATTAAATTTCCTCCTTCGTAGCGGAATGCAAGAAAAACGGATTCGCCTCCACAAATATTTCGTACTTTCTGGACTTGACATGGAATACCCACCTAAATCATCATTCTAACCTCCTCCTAACCAATTGTCACTATTTTATTAACAGTAAATCGCGTGTGCAATAAAAGAAACCGCCGAACCTGACTCTAACCTCCACTTAACAAATGGGCACTATTTTTTATTAACAGTAAATCGCGTGTACCATAAAAAAAAACTCCGATCCTGATTCTAACTTCCACTTAACCAGTGGGCACTAGTTTTGTTAACAGTAAATCGCGTCTGCAATAAAAAAAAAACAGCTGAACCTGACTCTAACCTCCACTTAACAAATGGGCACTATTTTTATTAAAAGTTTCGCGTCTGCAATAAAAGAAAAAAACACCGTGCCAGACTATTAACCTTCACCTAACTAATGGCCACTATTTTATGGTTATCGTAATTAGGTGTGTGGGATCTGCGACCACTGCAGAAGTCACCACAGTGACTACAAATGTGCTGGATTCTTGCTGTTCTACTAGGGTAGATTGAGCTTTTATTATTTTTTACTATCATGTTGCAGATGTCCTTATGGGAATTACTTTTGCGCACGGTTTAGGAACCAAATAATCAAGATAACTCCATATTTTTTTTTTATCATATCCATAACCATATCTCGGAGGGTTATTTCCCAAACTCCTGGAAACAAGCAAATATTACTCCGGTTTACAAAAAAGGTGAAAAATCGTGTGTAAGTTCATATAGACCTATTTCCCTTCTTTCTGCCCTCGGTTTAATTTGTGAAAAAATCATCACAGACAGGATTCAGATTCATGTCCTTGCAGCATGGCTTTGTACCGAATTGATCCTGTGAAACCAATTTAACTGTCCTACTCTCACGCCACGAATGCCCTAGCAAATAGACAAGAACTTGACGTCATATACCTAGGCTTCTCCAAAGCATTTGAAACTGTCAGTCAGAAACTTCTTATACACATGCTTGCTTCCAGATTTAGTATAAACGGACCCCTCTTTCAGCTTCTAACTTCATATTTGACACAGAGAACAACGTGTCGTCTTCTCTGGTAGCACATCCAAGTAGCTCCCCATGCTTTCAGGTGTCCCTCAAGGAAGCTCCTTAGGGCCAGTTTTATTTTCCTTCTTCATTGATGACTTATGTGAACAGATAGATAATTCCCGTTCTGAACTTCTCTACGCTGATGACTGCAAAATTTTAAAGATAATTAAATCTACAGAAGACACTTCCTTCCTTCAAGCCGCTATAGATTTTGTTGAAATGTGGTGCAATAATTGGTTACTGAAAGTCAATCCTTGCAAAACTGCTGCAATGCGTTTCTCACTCAAAACCCATAACACAAAATGCATATACACATTATCCTCATCTAATATACCATGGGTAGACCATTACAAGGATCATATTTGATGAAAAACTCAATTTTACTCCTCACATTGAATTCGTAACTTCTAAAGCACTCAAACTTCTTGGACTCCTCTACAGGTTTACCGATATTAAACATTTCAGAGCTCTTCGGTCATATTTTCTCACTTGTGTACTCCCTACTATTGAATACTGTTCATCTATCTGGTCTATGACTTGTGAAACCAACTTATCTAAATTGCACAAAGTCCAAAATTTCTTTATCCGCATTGTACAAAGTCCAAAATTTCTTTATCCGCATTGTACAACACAGGGTACCCAACCTCCAACACAAATCTAACGTAGACATTTTGAATTCTCTTGACTTGAAAAACATAGACACACGAAGAAAACTAAATGACTTAAAATTTCTTTATAAAATAATGCAAGGCATACTCAGGACCAACGACCTTCTTCCACTTTTTAACCTAAGAATACCCAGACAAAATTCTTGTTCACAACATCATTTCTACCTTTTAAAAACGATGATTGTGTTTGGTCCAGCGATGTCTTGTATACAGATTATCACATTTTTACAATACTCTTCCTTTGCCACCAGATTTCTGCTTCAGTAACAGTAAATTTCTAAAGGCTTGCTTGTTATATGAATCTAGAATGAATGAATGAAGAAAAAAAAAATTGTATTGTTTCCTATTGCATAAGTCATTGTTGTTATTGTTTATTGTTTGTTACAAGAACGGTGTAAAATGGCGTTTGCTGTATCCGGGCTAACTTCTAATAAATAAAGATTAAGAACGTACAATAGAAGGGGATAATGTAATGTATGCCGTAACCTTTTTCGTTATAGTTGAGACTATGCGCACACTGAAATGCTTGCGGGTATGAAATACTAATAGAAAGTAGTTTTCACCGCTCTTGAAATGGAATGACCTGATAAATGATCACATTTTCCGTCTTCTACTGTCAGACGAAGTCGTACTTGTGTGGGTTCTTGCCAGGATAGATGTCCAGCAAGAAACCACGCTAGCACTAATAAGTGCCTTTATTTTATTTGTATATGTTATGTGCATTTAATACGCATTTCTTTCATGTGATCTATTCGCAATCAAAATTTAGACGAATTTAATCGATGGTTAACAGTTTTTTTTTGTTTTTTTTTAATTAGGATCCTTTTTAACAAATACGCAAATGTTTCATCTACCTTGAATGGCTGACGCATCAAGGAATAAGTTAACCGTCATTTATTTTCGAAATTTTAAAGTGAAGGCGATTGAACACAGAAAATTAGACGGTTCACGTCGAGTCTTCGTCGTGAGCAGTGGAATCTCGTCATGATAGCACATAGAACTTGGCGCTTCCAGTGTGAATCTGGACGTTGCTTTTGGAACGATTGGGTCTAACTGGGCCTTTCCATAATTAGCACTTACATCCAGATTCGTACTTCAAGCTGAACCCAAGGAGGTTTTGCCGCCTTTTCACGTTATTATTGAAATTTGAGTACAGTTAAACAGAAAATGACTTACACAAACTATAGTTTATTACGTATTTGTGTAGTGAACACTATTCAATTGAATGAAAGGTTGACAGAAAATTTAAAACTATGTCAAAAGATTTTTGGGACATGGGACTGTCCGGAAAGTGTATTGACTTAGTTTTGAAGGTTCTGTTAGCTTATCTTTAACGCTAATGGTATTTATTATTAAAGTACGCAATAAACTATAGTTTGTGAAAATCATTTACTATTTTAACTGCACTCAAATTTGAATAACTGACGTAAAACGAAAAAGGCGGGGAAACCTCCTTGGATTCAGCCTTAATGGATCAGTTTTACCGTATTTGTACAGTTAAAATCGATTTTCACAATGCAATAGGACGTCCTTCGTCTTTGGATATTCACAGAAACAAAGCTCAAGTTCTTCAATTAAGTGAAAGCGAGGGCACACAAATCCAACTACATGCTTCTTATAAAACTATATGCATTCTGTGTGACACAGAAGAGAAGGTTAATCGTATATTGAGCAGCACAAAGGGACATCTGGTGTTTGAATTTAATAACAGAAATTACACGTTACCCATAAGTAAAGTGTACGAAGACATAACGCAGATATCGATAGCGTCGCTTCCACAGTACTTTCCACATGAATTAGTGAATGAATACATGAGTCGGTATGGGACAGTAGTACTTATAGCATAGACCTCATAATATTCTTCTATGAGGTCTATGGCAGAGCTACCTAGCGGATGGATTCAAAATCGCATGCTCTGAACTAAAATCCATTAGTTTTAGCGCAGTCAGAAATGGGGAAGCGTGCCAAGTCTATCTATTATGAGGTCTGTGCTTTTAGACAGGCCCAAATTTCCAGACACCCATATGTACAGAAGAGTGTACACCGGGAGACGAATTGTACACATCAGACGTAATGAAGTAATTCTCCCAATTTACGCAGTGATTGGAAAGTATCCCGTGCAATTTTTCACGCAAGAATTTTCGCGTTTTTGTGGAAAGAAGGAACACCCAGGAACTGGATGTGTGGAGGAGCAACCTGTCCCGGAGCTGGTGTGCATCGACCGATAAATTTAAGTAATAATGATGTGGCTTTTTCTCTACTATTACCTTCCAACATTTGACGAAACGTGTAGATCCAATACAAACACCTCGGTCCGAGGTTAATTTAGCACAATCTTTAGTCGCTAGTGGTGAACAGAAAACTACATCATCAGCAGGGCAACATCAGGTGTCTTCAGATATTACGGCAAGGTAAGTGGAGTAGGCGCTAAGAAGGATATTTTGGATGAAATGGCGATAGACGCTTTGCAGTAGACCAAGTTCCGTCAACGGGAAAACATACCCAAGTTACGATTTCTATTGGTAACGAAGGTAGGGTACAACGTCCTTTGGTGCTTGATACCAACCGGTAGCGAAGTGTGGTGACTTAGTAAATCCATTGAGTGAGACTTCTTCGGATATTAGTGAATTAGAATCAAGTGCTTCATTTCAGGTAATGGAAGTAGATGGTGTCGACGACATTGGTGACGCAGTAGAACTTACCATAGGGAACTCTCCGAATTCCTCGTCCGGGGCTTCATCAACGGGACAGGAGGGACTTTCTTCTAGCCGTAACAAATTATCTGGTAAGAACCGTGCATGTAAACGCTCGCCGCTGCGGAAACCGGCTACAGTGGCATAGAAGAAGATCCGCGCAAAGCGAGCTGCTAAAAGTTCCTCTTCCTCGTAACACTATTAACATTTAGTGTATTTTTGGTCGGAGCCACTCGAATTATTTTCAGGTTTTTATTATTATTATTATTTTACGTTAAATTTGTCACTGAAAATTCTGTGGAAAACGAAAAATTTGTCACTGTCTAGGCAAGTCAGTGCGTAGTCATGAAACCATTGACTTCTACAATTAAAATTTGAGCTGAGATTCAGTTCTCAGAAATGGATAGGTTCTTGATCTGTAAATATGATAGTGTGTGATAGGGATATGAATTTCGAATTCAGACAAGCAAAATCAAACTCTGAAGATGAATTTTTACATGTACATGCCTTCATGAAGCTATCCAGTCTTTAAGAACGTTTTAAAGATACACACCAGTAATATTATTTCAAATGTGGGTCCAAAAGCCTACAGAAAAAATTGACTATCTTTTAAAAAAAGAAATAACAATGCAAACGAAAAATTGTAAGAAGAAATTATGGTGGCCGAGAGGTTTGCGCATGGTCATGGGTTTAATTCCCGCTCGGGCCTGTTGAATGAAGTGATTCGGAGGCCACTTGACCAAGAACTGTAGGTCACGTTCTTAGAAACTCACCAGCTCGTTTACGACGCTAATAATAATTCAGTAAATTAAGAAATTATGTTATGTTTCAGTAAAATTGAAGCAAGCAATACAAATCGCAGTTACATGCTAAGTCAAGTCCTACACATTTGTGTGATTATCCCATTATGAAATTTTTACCACATCTACATCATAGTAATAGGTAATAAATACATTTTGTTTTTTAGATTTTTCAAAAATACAGTACTTGACATTTTTTAGGTCGAAGACAATTTTGGGTGACCTTCAAATATAGATATTAGCAAAGCCTGTCTAGTAGCATATCAAATGAAAGGCAATTCAAAGAGCTTTAAAATGAGACCAAGTACAATTATCTATCTGTTGTAGGAGCTGAGAAATATGCATTTTTATAAATACCCGTAAATAGATTTTTTTTTTCAGTGTTCTATGTGAAAAATTTAGCGGCCGAAAAGTCTGTGGAATTGCTTCATGGGTAGAAACAGTCCTATGAATTTCATTGAGATTCGTGATATTTGATCTGAGTCTCGTTCATTTGACACGGAATGATCCATATTTATTTGGATATGCAACATGTAAAATGCATAACTATCCAAGCCGTTCTAATGAAGAAGGATGTTATGTCGAAAATAATAACCATTTCACGTTACTGTCGCTTCCTCGCAGGATCTATTTCTTCCAGTGACCAAGCTTTATCAGCGAAAGCTCGCCACTTTTTCAGTTGTGTGCTTCTGCTTGGCCGACTTGTACACGGAAGTAGTACCCACCAACATCCCGTTTTAGTGGACCCCAAAATTTGTTTTGGTCCTATTTCAATTTGACTTTGTCTTTCTGAATTTGAATGTACTCAGGCCCGGATAGAATGGGGAATAGGATATTGAAAGGTAGTCGAACAAGGTTAAGTTTATAGATACTATCCCGACTTTTGCCTGGTATGACTGAGGACAAACCCTGGAAATACCTCAATGAGGATGGACGGTCGCTGGGATCATTCCCAGGACCTTCCGATTGGTAGGCCAACGTTCTACCAATTGAACCAGGGTCGCTCGAAACTTTGTCTTGTAACGCAAACTAAGCGCTCATTTAAACCAGATAAAGAGAACTGATTTCACCTTTGAGTTGAGTGATCTAGCTTCGATTCCCACTGCTGACCGGATTTTTTCAATGTGTTAAAATCCTCTTTTTTAAAGAAGCTATTATTATTATTTTCACTTGTGAAATAAAATCTTTTCTGCTGGGATTTTTATAAAATGTCATTGCGTATTATATACACGTTCCAATATACTAAGAACTCAGGAAATTTGGAAAAAATAAATCGTGGAAAGCCTGGAAAACTCAGGGAAGCCTAGGTCACGAAAGTAGACACCATGAAAGGGCTTTGAATTCAAACCAAGGTCCTAATTATATTCGCTTAAGTGGTATATTCGTATTTCTTATTCATCAAAGGGTCTATGTATTCATATTGAGTTAGAAGCATAGTTTTCATTAGTAAAGACACTTGCTAGTGTTTTTTTTTTTTTTTTTT
>JAGDQP010025374.1:0-26982 GCA_022664845.1 Lepisma saccharinum | reverse complement strand
CATTTCTCTTCTTTGTTTTCATCATTTACATCTGCCTTTTCTTTCAAGGGAAAATTTTCAATTGCTTATATCTGGCTGATTAAATTTGTTCCAAAAATTTCAGTCGATCTGCGGCAGCTTTTATTTTATCGTTATGAAAGTGTGATAAGAAATAGTTCCCTTTTAGTTTAAACTCTCTATGGTTACGTACCGTGTTAACGTGTTCAAGGTATCTTGTGTAGTACACATAACTTTGTTCTATATCGCCTTTAATTTCTTCCACTTCCGCTTGATAGAATCATGCTGGTGCTATCTTTACTAACTTTTTGATTGATAAAAGAACGACTCTCATTCGGCCACCATCTGTAGGTCTTCAATCGATTTTCCCAAATATAAGTTACAATATTTAAGTTTACTCTGTTTACCCATTTTCTCCACTACGACATCATCATTCTTGACTCTGTTTTCTTCAGCGTTAAATATCAACTTCTGTTTCGTCGTTCTAATTTCCTGAGGAATATAGGGACCGACATTTTATCACCATTACTTTTTGTGACTATCTTGCCAGATTCAAAATCCGTAGTCACACGATACATAGATAGAAAATATCGCCCTTGGATGATAGGGTGGTTCAATCCTTGAACTACATATACAGGGGTTAGAACAGTCATCTTTTTACTACTAAGGGTAGTACCACACTCCCCACCACGCCTTTTTTCCTCGTACCGGAATAATCCACTAAAATGATATTCTTGGCAGGTTTGAAAGTCGAGTGTGATACCACCGAACTGATTTGTTTTCAAGTATCTATAGAACACAACGAGGTCTTTGCACCACTGTCTAACATTGCCGTTGTTTTATGATAAAGTATATTTACTTTAAACATACTTGACTTAACTTATCTACTAAGGGCTTGACAAGTAATATTGTTACACTTATGTTTAGTATTGCAGTTTTAGTTTATCAAATTTATGAGATCGTACTGTACTTGTCTTACCACGTATTCATCTTTATTCAATTTGGTAAGTAATAACTTACTGATCATAATACTAATTATGATTTTCATCACGCTATCGTTTTTACGTTGGGTTAATATCGCGCGCAGGGTTGACCCACGGTTCGGGCGCTTTGTCAAGTTTTGTTTAGTGAGGGTAAATCCTGAATACCATCAGAATTTAGCCCACGGCTTTGCTTCTGGGTATTTCCTTTGTTTTCATCCTCAAGATTACCTTTTTTAGACTCCTGTCTTTTCTCCAATTACCCCAGAATTTCTTTCTTGTTTGATTCCTTTCACGAAACCATTTTATTCCCCCGTTAGTTTTTCTAGCTTGTTTTGATCTTTCCTGCTCACTACGCATCGTTTCTACTCCATCATTTGAGTTTGACCTATCCTTATTTTTTGTACTTCTCGACCTTATTTATACTTCACCTGTAATTTGTTTGCTCTTGACGGTTCCATCTTATTGTCATAAGGTTGATCATTCTTATATTGTCTGCCATGGTTATGGTTGAATGATCTCTTTCTTGCCTCATTTGTATCATACATTAACTCTAACCATCGAACTGCTTCCAATAAGTCAATGAGCCTCGTTAAACGTGCTATTGACAAATGCTTTTGAAAACTTACCGGCAACAAAGTGATTAAACAATTACACAACTGTGACTCCTTAATGTTCTCACCAAGGTCTCGCATCTGTATATAGCGCTCGACCACAAATCCTTCAACACTCTGATCTATCTTAGGATCAAACGACATGGTTCTCAGTTTGGTCAATTTTACGTACATCCATCCCCTCAGACTAATAATATTTTAGAAATGCTGTTTTGAACTCGTTATAATCCCTAAATCTATTTTCATTGGACTGATACCAATATAAAGCAGAATCTTTTAATACAAAAGGAATTGCTTTTTTCAATTCTGCCATCGGTACACCAGCGACTGCCGCTTCTCTCTCCAATAGTTTGATGTAAGCTTTAGCAGATAACTGTGACTTCTCTGCAGTACAAGTTGAAAAAGCTTTCACGTCGGACAACTTCAACGACCATTCATGTCTTCGTGGATTGTGACTCTGATTTTTCTTGTTGACTGCCCGTCGTGATCCCTTTGTCCTTCTTTCACTTTGACAATTTAACTTCTTTGTGACGACTGTGTGACACCCACTCGTCACTGCTACTAGATCCGTCTGTATCAGAATATCCACTCTTCGAGGAGGTATACTCTAACTTCCCATAAGGTACTTTATTACGCCAACTACTGCCGGACGCATTTTCACAGTCGTGTTTCCTCTGTTCATTTATCTCTCTATTTCGGCAATTACTTTCCTGTCTGCAGAGCTGAACTCCTTGATCTTACTCTCGAGCGCCGTTATCCTACTAACAGTGTTATCGATTTTCGTTTTCATTTTAACCATATCTTCACTCTTGCTTTGGATCAACTTCTGTATGGTACTGTTTCGTTTTTCTACGCGTGCCTTTATAGTCACTTCACTATTTATATATCTCATCTGTGTTCTCCTCGATCGTCTTCTTCAACACAATTTTCTGTTCGTCTAGCTCTTTCTCCACATTCGTGACATTTTGTTTACAATATCGTTTTGAGGTCAGTGCCACCTTTTCCAAAGAGTCTACAAATACTTTCTTAACTTCTCTCTCTCTCTTTGATCCAACGTTTTATTAAGTTCAACATTAAAGGTTTCTCTAAAATCTAAGACTTCATTCACCTGTCCTAGTGACTGATCAACTCTGGACAGAATTTCCTGCCTTGACAACATTACAGCTTCATTAATGTATTAGTTTTCATCTCTTCAAACCGTTCCCCGAGATTGGTTATAGTATTTTGAAGAGTAAAATTCATACCATCCAATCGAACTTGAATAATGGTGTTATTATTCTCCAACTATTGTTGTACTACTCTCTGTATATCATCCTTATTGGCAACTCTCTCCAACTGCTTTTGCATACGTTTATACATACTTTCCATATTTACTACTTGTCAATACATATCTTCCTTATAATTATCCAGCTGTTTCATACGAGAAATTGATTCAGCCCGCGACTGCTCCATACGCCGCTCTAGTTTCTCCATACGCGAAAATGACTCAGCTTGTGACTGCTCTATTCGTTGGTCTAACTTCTATACATTAACAGCTGACTGTTTTCGAATTACGTCCAATGACACAGCCTGGGACAGTTCCAGACGCTGTTCTAGCTTATCCACACGAGAAACTAACTCAGCTTGTGACTGCTCCACACGAGAAACTGGTTCAGCTTGCGACTGCTTCACTTCGTTGACACTTGTGATTATTTTATTCACTAATGCAAATCTGGTTTCCGACGTCAGCATTCCCTGGACAGTTGACTCCTTTACTTCCGTTTTGTTTATCGGTTTTCCTTCACACATCCAGCATCTCCTTACCCCTTGCATGTTTATGAGGGTATCAGGCATTTCCCTTAAATATTCGCAACATAATTCATCTCCATTTCCTTCTGTCTGCTATGTAAGCCTCATTCTTGGTTCCTTCAAAATCCATCACTTTCCCAGTCCCTGATTGAAGTTTTTCCTCCTTTGCCATATCTGAGCTCACAACATGTTGCACCCCTAGTGTAGTAAGGGCGACCCAATCGGGTCCCTGTTTGGGCGCTATATGTAACGATCCAGGTGCCGTGCTTCGATCAGCAGTAGCCATAGACTGCCACGGTGGGTAAGGACAAGAAGGTTCTTTGAACAGATACTGCTTGTAACTAACACGAAAACCAGATTCCGGTGAATGTAATGGGTTCTGATTCTCCACAGCGCGTAGGTGATAGTTTTTCTGCTTACTCCTGTTGAATACACCGATATTGATTCCGTGGGAGACTATGTGCAAGAGGTATCTTAAACTTTCTCTTGAGCCTTTCTTTAAGGGATATTTTTTAGTAACCTTTTTAATACAGAAGAGAGTTGTGCACCAATGGGTGGGTCTTTCGTTGAGAAGTAAATATTTTTTTTTTTGCACACAAGAGATCCTGTCGTATTGATCTAGCTCCCGGACAATTGACTTTCCGTACAAGAGACAAGTTATCAGGAGAGTTCTTTAAGAGACGTTTTAGCCTTTTGCCCAATTTAAGAGATTGGAATAATCTCTCGCTTCCACCAAGAGTTTGTATATCTCTCGCACTGCAAGTAGTTTCCTCGCTTGGTGAATGCAAAAATCACTAATTAAATAACCAACCACTTATTAGTTGGCGCACTCTTTAATTTCCCTCAGGGCCCATAGGAAAGACTTCTAGCTAACCCCAGCTACTTTTGTCCTAGGTAAATAATTCTCTGTTTTATAAATGGTGTACATATTAAAATAGAGGTGATTAGGTAGGTAGGTTTTCTAGGTGAATTTCGGATAGGAGTTGATCAGGAAGATTCATTGTTGTGTATATCAACCGTCCGCCGCATCGTCATAGAGGCACTCAAGCCCAGTTCGTCCTGAATTTGTTCTTGTCCTGTTTGTGATGTTTATCTATTAAGTATCTATAGAATGGAGAAATTCTTGAAATGTGATGGGATGAAATATTGGAAAGCTAAACTTCTTTATGCCAATGTGATGAGTTAGAATCTTGCTAAGCTGAGCCCTAGTGAAATACTTCGTTTTCTGTTCTAATACATCATTAAGCGGTGTCAGTCCTGTTGTTCTGTACAAAGTCTCGCTCTTGTCATTCCAAAGCTTAAAGGCAAATCTAATGATGAATCGTTCAACTTTAGGGAGAGGAGATATATCTGTTTCAGAATTATATAGTTGACCATATGTAATAATAGCTCTAATTATTGATTTGTATAGATGCATTTTTAACCTTACATAAAGATTATCATTGTAGAGAATTGCTCTAAGTGAGGAGTGTGCTTGCAGTCCTTGTTTACGTAGATTAGAAATGTTTTTCTTAAATGTCATCCTTTCATCTAAGGTAACTCCTAAATATTTAATAGATTTGGCAGGTTTAATCCTAGTATTATTAATTGTCAGGTATTGACTTTTGTCGCGAACGGTGTTAAGTCCTGATGAATAGAACAGTATAAGTTGCGTCTTATTTTCATTTAAAGTTAGGAGCCATTCATAATCTGTATCACCAAGTTATGTCAGTATATACAGTAAACTATTGCGTACATTGATTTTCTCTGCTTAATTATACATAAATAGCTAATAGTCATTAATTATCGTAATCCAACAATTATTAAATCATTAATGCACATTATTTTAAGATAAAAAAGTATTAACAATTATTAAAATAATGTAAAACACTGTTTACACCCGTTGACGATGTCATGCCATCTCTTAAACACTAGCGGCAATGCACAGAAACCTAGTTTCGTAAATGTTGAAATAGTGGCTGCCACATAACCTCCCGCAAAATTTGGGAGATATAAGTGGAGACATTATTTAAAACTACAAAGGGGCTTGATAAGGCTTGAGCCTACCTAGGAAGGAATTGAATAATAATATAAAAAACTTCATCAGAGTGAAGCTCAATCTTTCTGAGGAATGTTCACATACTGTCAGGCCGATCGCTATCGTCGCGTAGTGGTGACTTCACAAAACGTCAGTCGAGATGGTGAGCGCGCACGAGTGAGGAACGTGTTGGTGAACGCGCTGTGATCTGCTGTCTCTTTTGCAAGTACATGTCGTAGTCCCCATGGAAAGTTGTACACTTCTCCCTCCAGTGTTGCCAATCCCTTACGAAAAAGGGTTTGCAACACTGTTTTAGACGACCGGAATGATCCTCATCAGACAATGACCGTTTGAATTCTACCATCCACCTTTTCACCGTAGCCAGCACATCCTCGTGAATTTCCTTCGCCGACATGCCCTTGAGAAACAAGTAGCGGATCACAACGCGTTCCCGAATACGTTTCTCACTCGTGCACGATGCCATCAAGGTTAGTGGATAAGATGAGAAGATGCCATCTCAACTGACGTTTTGTGACGCCATCACTATGCGGCGCTAGCGATCGGCATGAAAGTATGTGGACCGTCCTCAGAAAGATTGAGCTTCGTGCTGAAGAAGTTTTTTTTTTTCAAATCGTAAAATTTCTTCCTAGGTATTCTCAAGACTTATCAAATACCACTCATAATACTGAGTTCACAAAACTGCACGATTTCTATCAATGAAGATATTCACACATGAAGCGCCAACATCTTCTGCCTCCTTTTTGGTTTAAACCGTTAAAAAAACAGTTTTGTCTGCAGAGAGCAACAATCCTGATATCAAAAAAGGATGGGCATGTGCAGAACTGCTTTCATTATTTTGTGTGTTGTAATTACCCTTTGTTCGCAGCTACTCTATCGATTTCTTGGGTAGCAGGCCTGGATTCGATCCTGGTACAGGTAATCTTTTCTTTTCTTCTTTAAATGATCATTGCCATAAGCAGATATTACTTACCAATAAAATGCTCCCTTCTGCTTTTATAGATATTTTCAATATATTATACAATACTTCACGAATGTGTAATGCCGAAAGAGTGTTAGCGGGGAAAATGGTCAGGTTACACGTTGTTTTTGTTTATTATCAGGAATGGATATTTTCACGTGATTTTCCAATTTAAAATATTGAATATAAAATGAAGTAATTGAAATCATAACTGTAAAATATATTGGCAAGGAATAGTAATACATTTACTCCCGCGAGAGTAAAGAATCAATGAAGTATAGTTCTGCGCATGCGCATTGGACTATGACGTCAGTGGTTATTACTGTCTGGAGACGACTTAAACAATCTGCACATTGAATCAAATCAAATTGGTCTCTTTGGACAATAGAACATAGTAGTACTTCTATGTTAGCAGTCTGTCAAGCTTGCTGCAACATGTTTTTCATGAGTATGCTAACATTATATATATTTTTTTTGCCGTAGTCGTGAAAAATAAAAATATATGAATATTTGGTATATAAGAAAGAAATAAGTTTTGTTGAATGGTCTGTCATATTGGCTCATTTCCTAACCATCGATACCTGTTCACTTTAACCCAAAATCCTTCCTCAGTTACATTATAAAAGTTAAATATAAGAGAAATTGTTAACCATAAACAGAAGGAAGATGCTTTTCGTCAACAAAGATATGACGTTATAAGGTTCATTGCACTCAGTGGAACAACCAGACGCCATAATACTTCAACTCACACAGTAAGTTCTCTCTTGTACAATGTGTTTTTTTTTCTTTTGGTTTTCCAGATTTATGGAGGCCATACATCTTGCCTTCTGCAAAAGACCGAAAGACGAGAAAGGGAAAGAGGTGTTAAGGTAGTTTTGGGGGAAGAGCAAAGGGTGGCAAGGGGAGAGGGATGAAAGAAAAAACTTAGTATTCTTTCTTTCTTACAGCCTCACTCAAAATCATCTGCAAAACCATTCTTTCCTTCATGTTCGACGAACCGGTGGAATTGAGGGCAGCTACGCATGAGTTATGATCCCGGTTCCGATAGAATTCATGCAATAATGCAGCCAATTTTCCTCCTCTTTTTGTTCTCTTTTCTACTCAGTTCTCAACCAGGAAAAGAGAAAAGTCTTTTCTAGAATCTAGTAGAGAAGAAGGAAAAAGGCAGCGAGGAAAGGTAAAAATTACATACCTATTCTTTTTTTTTTTTTTTTAGATAAATGTTTTTCTTTCTAGTCCCCTTTGCTCAGTCCCTATACTTCTGGTGCCACCAGAAGAAGTTAAGTAGCTTCTATTGTTAGAGGCACTATTTTAGATTACATAAAAAAAAAGGATTGTACTGCGAGTGACGACGTCAGAAGAATGTCAAACGATTGTCGAAGTTTCAGGAAGAAACTTACTTTGCTCAAACTGTTTATGACTGACTTTTTAATGCAAGAACCTTTCGCTTTTTTTCTATTATTACTTTCTCAAAGAGACGAGGACAAAAGAAAAGTGTATAAATCATGTCAACTTTTCAACATTATTTACAGAATTGTTTATTGTGTCACAAAAATGTGTATCTTCGGTTTCAACTTTCTAGAAGAAGACATTTTGTTCTGAATTGGTAAACTTTTGTTGACAGGATTCAAGCTTTTGAAGGAATATGGTTTACTTGAACGCATAGTCCTTACGTTTTTTTGTTGAAATTACTTTTTTTTCTCTAAGAAAATTCACAAATGCGTAAAATTTTTACTTTGCCCTGACGTTAACCGTGACTATCCCAACAAGAACTTAAAATAAATGTATCACTGGGAATGAATTACCACGACTAACAAAGGGACACTATCAAGAAGAGTGAACCGAAAGGAGAGTTTTAGGTCCATTAGAATGCTGCAAAATAAGGAAAACAATAGCTGTTCGTATGGAGAGGCAACTAAGAAATTTAAATGGCCTTTTTTTTTCGTTTCTGTAAATAAAAATTTTGATGTTTGTGTCACTTTTTAGCGTTAAAAGCAGAATTCCTGACACCTAAACAGAAATTGAACAGCATTTCGCTTTCGAGATACAGCCATTCGAGCTTGGAGAACAACACTTATTTATTATAATGATAAATAGAATGAATATTTAGCCATAAATGATAAACTACGCAATGAAATAACATTTGTCTAGTAACAATACGGTATATATATATATATATGGAGTTAAAATATGATTCTATCTGACTGTCACAGTTACATTTTCAAATGTTACTATGTTAAGCACATAATACAATGTGACAAACTGTGTTACACATGATATTTATAATTAGGATAATTAGTAAGCAAGAAACTTATGGAATGTTATTTTTAACATATCACAGGTTGGTTGAGTGTGAGAAATTCAGCAAAGAAGGTTTCCGTGGGCCGCCAATTGTGACTATACTGACTTACTTCTTTTGGATTACTTGGGTCCAGTACTCCATTTACAAACAAGAACGCAATGGCTCATTGGATGGCTAAAAATGTTAACACCATCGAAGAAAAGCAGTATATTTGTAAAGTCACTTAACTGCTTCGGTGTTGGACCAATGAAATATTATAATGAGACGATTTTCCCATTATTGGCATCTGTAAAATATATTGAAGGGAGAAAATGTAATGGAAATCCTCTTCTCCATCATCTTCAATCAATCTGACAATCGATCTCGTTTCCAGAACCAAGGAAATTCGAGCTGGACGTTACTGTAGTACCTTACATAACAGATAACCCACGCTGCAACGCCTTGACACGTGCGCTTTGAGGTTACTGCAAACAAATCTTCTGTTCGTACCACTTGGGCAAGATTTAGGTTGTTACCATTACCGTACCAGCGAATATTATGCTGATTAATTACACAGTAGGTTACCATAATATTTGCAGACTAAATACGGACAAATTAGGTTCAAGACAATTTATTCAAATATAATAAAATTCCGAACAATTACTTGCGACATAAATATGAAATACGCTAAATACAATATAAGTTAACCTAAAAATGTCTTGCCGTTTTAGACGACGCATGGGTAGGTGTTATCATTCATACAGAAATAAGTTCCTCAAGTGCTGGAAAAGCGATCGGGGTGGGAGTACAATCATTGATCTTAACTAAGACAGGCGCTTTGCGCACGTCATAGCTCGAATAGTGATGAAGACAAATAGAGGTGTCGACGCAGCTCATTCGGTGTCGTCTGGTTGTAACTTGAAGGTGGGCTTGTCCGCAGCCGAGTCAAGTCGCCGAATACGTCAAGCCATTGTGAATAATGCTGCGAATGAAAGCACCATTAGTTTTAGAAATTCAGATCGGCAGATTTTTCCTGTGTGATGAAAAATGGGCACCCACAGACCCTGGAAGTGACCGTAGAGCAGTACAGTAGTCAAACAATGGCGAGCTTGCCGAACGCTGCCAGGTTTTTGATGAAACACTCTGACTTCACCTGTACTATATACGGAAGGCATACAAGTTGAGCAAGTGGGTACCCTACACACTGTAGGAAGCCGAAAAGGACCAACGAATGACAGCCTGTTTGTCATTCCTTTATCAGCACTGCAACACACCCATATTCTATCGAGTACTTACCAGTGACAAAAATTTAGTCCTGTGTGAGACTGCTCCCAAGCGTGCCAAACATTGGTTGTTACTGTGGGATACTGAACCTCACACCACAAGACCACCTCTACACCCACGCAGGATCATGTTCTGTATTTGGTGGACTACAAGCTGCTACCACTGGGCCAAACCATCACTGCGTCTCTGTACTTGCAGCAGTTGGAACATGGTAAAATCCAGTCCAGCAGACGGAACTAACCTTGTAGCCCAGTAAATAAAGGCCAAAAAGTGCCTGTTGTCGCAACAAAGTGGTGGAGAGCTGAATTTTGTATATGTAATAAACTATTATGAGACATCTATTTTCCCAAAAGTCCCCGCCTTCCCCACTTGAGCTTTCCCCCTACCTCCCCTAAACCTCCAATGTACAGTGTTTCAGAAAAAACACCCATATTTCCTCAAGGAATCAACATATCGGTAAGCTCTTTTTTTTTGTTTTATCTACATATAATACTCTATAATTTTGGTCCCCTTGCGTTTATTGGTAGACCTAACGGTTTTCGAGTAAAGGTATTATACACCGTAAAAAACATAAATTTCTTCTTTTTTTTATTTTCGGCGTTGTATCTTCTCAGTAATTGGTAATATGCGAATATTGTTCCTTCAAAAGTTGGAGAACAAAACATTATCTTTCAAATTATACATATATTGTTAGATTTATTAAGAAAACTGGACGTGCAGCGAGTTAAGTTTGAAGGCTGTTGACTTCCTGTACCTGTGAATGATGGTGAACTCTAGTTCGGTAAGCTAATGTCGTAATAGGAATGAATCATACAAATTGTAATGAAAATTGTGACTCTTGTAACTTAGACTGATGTCGAGGTGTGAGGTTTCAAAACGCAGAGACACCCGAACTGTTCGAGCCGTAATTCGACCTATGACGTCATCAAACAATGATGCCAATATTCTAAACTAGCGTCATTCTAAACTAGCCCATCAATATTTTTTACACATAAAATTAGTACAAAGCTGTTGTATGTAAGACCAATATGAGACATCTATTTCCTCAAACGTCCCCGTCTCTCCTCCTTGAGCTTTCGCCCTCCACCCCCTCAAACCTTGAAAATACAGAATGTCACTAAATTGTTCATAAATCAGTTAACTTAGGGAGTTAACTTTGCTTTTGCTGTATTCTGTATTATCTACCCAATAAGTTTTATCTAGAAGATATTTTCTTAAACTTATATTTGTGGAGCTATAAAACTATAAACTTAAAAAAGGCAATTTTCAAAGTAGAAAAATTTACATTCCATGCTGGAAATGGGTTAATAGTGGTGATATGTAAAAACGTTTCAAATAAAACGTTTAGTGGGTATTTTAAGCTTTAAAATTATATAATTAGTTAATTATTCTAGAGTATTGTTCATTGGTGACCCCCCCGCTGGTCTAGTGGTTAGCATCACTGACTGCTGATCGTGGGGTTCCTGGTCAGGAATGTGGACGGATATGTCAATAGAACAGTGCCTTATACGTCCAGTGAAATCGGTAGGAGGTCGAACCCATGGAGAGGAGTTACTGATAACCAGAGAACGGATTTTTATGAAGAAAATTTTAGGAAAATATGAAATACCAAAATATGAAGAAATATGAAAATTTCTTTTTTTTTTCTTAAACAAATTTCGACTAAAATAAACTGACTTAGTTACAGGTTTTCCTTCGTATACGATGTACAGTCACATTTTGTAAAATTATCTCTTGACGTGCACATCTAGTTACAAAAATAAATAAATGAAATTTCCGAAGAAGACATTCAGCACTTTAGAAAGTTTACTTAAATTGTTACACAACTAATTAAACGATTTTATTACCGTGCTCCCCTAACAATCAAATCTTGTAATCAAATTCTCAATTTTCCCCTTAACATATTGAGTTCACATTTTGCAGATGTATGTAGTTCCAATGACAGTACATGTATTTGAGCGAATGTTCATAAATTAGCCACCTTGAATCCAATATGGTCTCCCGAAAGTAATTCCAATCAAATCTTTCAAATTCTCACCTACTTCCTGTTGACCGATTGAGTAACAATTTTGCACACGTGTGTACTACCAATGGCAATACATTTATTTGATCGAAATGCCCCAGAAGTTGCCATGTTGTATCCAATATGGCTGACCAAATGCCATTTTCCAATCCGCTAGTGATACAAGAACAAAATTTGGTATGTATCAGCATTCATTAGTAGCTTACAAAGTTGTTACAAAATGTTCAAAAGGTCGCCATGGTTAGATACTTATTTTTACCATTTAGTGCAACATTCTTAAAAGATATACTGTATTTAACTAGAATAGCAGAAAAGTTTTTATACTGAAAGGGTAAAAATATACGTACCTCTTTCGAACAGTAGGTGCACAAAACTATTTTCCCATCTATACGGTAACATTTAAATTCAGAGCACTAATCTCGAATTCCAGCTTTTGGCATCTTGGTATCACCATACAAAGTGGAGGTATCACCTCCACTTCCAGCTCTCAAATCACTAGTAACCACAAACAATAACACACAGCAACTGATAGACAGAGAAATTCCATTCACTAACTCCCTCCCAAACTTCCCCAAGGGTTTGAACCTCAACAATCGCTGTCTCGCTGAAGATAAACATAGAATTACAGCCTAAGGCAACACGCTTTGATGGCATTTTTCTCCAGAAATGTATAGAAAAGTCTGAGAAAATAAAATAAATCCGTAAACAAATTCTTGGCGTTTCCACTAAGATTTTTAATGTAAGTAAGATAATTTTGGAATAAGACATAAAAATATGAACAAAATATGAAGAATTTGGTAAAATATGAAGTTTTCGTCAAAATATTATGAAAATTTTTCTCATGCAGAATGGAGTCTATGTCTATCTAAACGTATAGATCTCAAGTTTTTTCGCTCTCCGATAAAAAATAGATAATATGAAATTTAATAAAAATCCGTTCTCTAGTAATAACACCTTAGAAAAATGGATTCTCGGAGTTTCTTGAGGGCAAAATATCCTTCGGTGAACAGCATGTAGAGCTAAGAGAGTCAGGGAAGCAGAGAGACAAATTTGACAGAAAAATTTACTTTGTGGTTAATGCAACACAATCCATTCACAAAACTATCAGGAGAGTTAGTGTCTTTGTACTCGGGTTTTATTTCAGATTTGACAACGCATATGAGATAGGAAAAACGGCTATGGAAAAATGAAAGGAAAGACCTTTTCAGAACTGAAGCTTCAGAGAAAAGATATGGTAGTGACCAAAGCACGCCACAAGTCTGTAGCTATTCGTGACAAAGAAGTAACAGTGAATCCTCAACAGTTTGTAACCGCATTCTATGTTTGTGTGACAGTCCTAGTAAGCTGAAGTTTTACATCGGATATGAACTAGCTTCACAGCCACCCTCCTTGATTGACGACGTTCCGTTACGCAAAGGGACGAAATCTTTATTTCTAAACGTATTCACTGAGGGTATCACGGATGGAGTAACGCAACAAAAAGATGCAGGTATGCAGGTAATTGACGGAGGCTTTCTATTACATTCTGTTCCTTGGCCAAAAGAAAGTACTTACGGTGACATAATCCAAAATTACTGTTCTTATGTTATCAATAAGTATGGAGATAACTCGACTGTTGTGTTTAGTGAGTACCCCCTTGAACCCACAACAAAGGGCAAGGATATCGGGGAAAAAATCGTCTTGCAGTATAGATTTCGACAAAAACACTTTATGTACTACCAAAAAAGATTAATTTCTTTCAAACAAGGACAACAAAAGAAAAATGGTAATGATATTGAGTGAAGAACTCCGCAACAAGGGAATTGTTTCAGCGATATCTGAAGCAGACGCTGACTTGGATATTGTCAGATATGGAATTGAACTGCTGAGCCGATTTCTAAACGTCATCGTACTGGGGTCCGATACAGAACTTTGGTATTGCCAGTCGCTCTTGCACTGGAGAGTAAACCCATATACTTTAAGAAGGAAATATTTGGCAAAAATTCCACCAGTGGTTTATTATTATAAACAAAAACTAATAAGTACACACAAGAGTATAATACGACTTCTCCTGTTTGCATACGCAATTACTGGGTGTGATATTTCGTCTTTTTATGGCTTGGAAAAAAGAAAGTCTGTTGATGCCATCAAAATGAAGCCACAAGCCAAATTTCAAGCAGAAATATTCATGAATCAAATTGCGTCTCGTGATGAATTGCTTGCCCCCCTCCCCCCCCCAGTTTTACCGACAGTGCATTGTGCAGCTTCACAAACTTTGGCAAAATGTGCTGGATGCCAAAGGGAATTACTTTGACGGCTAAAGTAAGTTACATTTTCTGTATACCTTTCTGTTTCTATAAAAACCGCCGAGAGCCTTTTTGGTTATTTTTTAATTGTCTGTAATTGTTTACGTTTGTAACTTCTTTATTGCGAGGGTCGGAGCATACAGAGGCGGACTGGGCCGTCCGGATACCCGGAAATTTCCGGGTGGGCCCTGCCCTCTGCAAAATCACTTAAGATATTGCTCGATTAGTTATAACTAGGGCCCGGAAGTTGAGGAAAAATCCTTTTCTTTATGAGTGTCCAAAGACGAGGCTTAACATAATATATATTCATTTTGGGTCATTGTAGACCAGAAAATGGTGTTTTTTATTTGTCCTTTTTTGCCTTTTTCGGCGTTTTTTTGCTTATTGGTCTTTTTTAAAGCTTTTTATGGGTCTTAACGGATTTTTTTGCACTTTATCTTTCGACTACATATTTACTAACCATTCTCAACTCGAATCACGACATCAGTCCCGTGCGGTTGCCTGGGACGCCGCCGTTAGGGTAACCTAAAAAAATTTAGAAAGTGTTTTGTACTTTTTCTGTACAGTTGCATCATCTTCTTTTTCCACCACGGAGAAAAGGAAAGTTCGTAGCACTAGGGTGCGTGTTGTATGTTTAGCGCTAGATGGCAGGAACTTCGAGCAGACCATAACGGCTGCTTGAGACTATATTGCAACTTGGAATCGCATTGGTACCCACCCCTCCCTCTTTTTGAAAAATTGGTTTTAAATTATTAAAATCATTGTAAAAAAATGTAAACTTTAGGCTAGAACTAGAAAAGGGGCAAAAAGTCTCTTTGCCCGGGTGAAAATTTTGCCTTGGGCGGTTGGGCCGCTCCTGGAAAAGGCCCAGTTAAAGGATTATTTTAATATGTCGTGCTAGTCAAGGCTGCCGAATTCACATCCAGTGGGAAAGTCATTTTGTTCTTCACCTGCAATTTAAAACATAAAATATTTTAATCTTTTTTTATTACGTGCCAACTGATACGTGGATCAATTATAATTTCAGGGTGTTACGGGGCAATGTGGTGTCCTGGGCTCCTCCAAAAGTGTCCTGGCCTCCGGGTGTTTTACAAAAGTGTTCAAAATGTAGGAATTAACTTGGACAACAGAAATAATGTAAAGAAAAATGAAAACTAAAAGACAAAGCAAAGAATTTAATTGATATAGTTTTTTTTTAACTGTATATTGTATACCACCAGAAGTTTGTATTTCTTAAGCAGTAAATTCATTAAATATGTAATTCTAATTAAATTAGATCTTATTTTTATGTCCTTTTTCCCGTTTTTAGGTCCTTTTTTTAGATATTTTTAGGTCTTTTTTAGGCAATTTTTAGGTCTTCAACTTCCGAGCCCTAGTTATAACTAATTTAAAACTCCGTTCTCGTTCATAGTAACCAGTGGCATAACTAACGGGCCCGCAGTGCTAGCGAAGGGGGGAGGGAGCACTAGGGAAAGGGGGCCCCTGCCCAACCCGTAGCCTTGTTTGTAGAAAAATTAATAAGACAATAAAAAAAAGTCTCAAAAATACATGTAAGTTATTAACTCGAAAATGTAATCTCGTCCAAAATTTATGTATTCAATAATGTGATGTGCAATCGATAACATATAAAGAGCATGGAACTGATTCTCCTACGGTAAGGAAACCGTGTTAGACATGGCGTTGTTGGCCGCGAGTGGTGGCGATAAATAATGGTCCCCTGAGCACAGCGATGATGTCAGAAAACGGGCCTGAAGCCCCAGAAATCGGGCCTCGAAGTTTCGTGCTTCCCTTCTATTCATCAATTAAATATGTAGTTCTTGGACGTGGGAGGTGACATTGAAAAGGTCGTGGTACCCTGAGCACAGCGGTGATGTCACAAATCGAGCCCGGAGCCTGATGTTGGTTGTCAATTGAAGATTGGTTCCTCACAAACAAAAATAATAAAACAAAATGTATACATGAATCGTTTCGGAGATACAGGATTTCCAACTTGAAATCTAAAGTCAACTCCTTACAATAGTAAATAAACAATGTTTTGGTGCATTTAAGTGTTATTTCCGTACATAACACACACTTCCCGATGAATTTCGGTCTTGATAAGTTCAGTTCTTCAACATACAACATGGTCAATAAGATCGAGGTTCCCCAAGTGCGAAGTTTGCTCTCTCATTTGATTTCTTCAAGAGGCGTCCGTACCTACGCTAGAGTCCTGCAAACCCAGGCCCGCGCCGGCCCGGCCCGTGCAGACCATTCCTTTCTTTTCTTTCTCAATTTCCCGGGCTTTTACACAAATTACCTAATAGAAAACATCGGTCGGGTGTCATCATAGCAGACACTTTTCCTTTATTTTAATAGTAGCAAGTTTATTTCCATAGTAGTGGTCTGCACGGGCCGGCCTGGCTGGTGTGGGCCTGGGTTTGCAGGACTCCTATGCTGCGTGTTCATATATATCCATGACAGAGCTTTGCTCTATATACTTAAGAGAAAAGAAAATAATTGCTGAGCAAAGCGATGTAACGAAACTCGTGCATCAGTTGCACAAACTAACGATTTGGCTTCATCAGACACGCTCTCTGATGCTCGGTGTTTTCATGGGAACCATTTCCATTCTATTAATATAATGCGTACCCTCTTTGGAACGACTTCAAATACCCATAATACCTTTCTTTTTTTTTTTTTACACCATCTGCCGTACCAATTAATTCATGGGTACTTGTCATGGATACGTTGTGTACCTATAATTCTCGGCGGTACATTCAATTGACTTGTGGGTACGAAACGCCAGGTTTGTACCTACAATGTTTGAGAGGCAGTGGCGAACCCAGGGTTGGGTTTCGAGGGGCGATTCTTTGCCTCCCAGGTTTTGGGAGGGAACACATTAATAAAAATAAAATCTATGGTAAAATATGAATGCCTGAAAACTAGGGTGTACAGTTTTTGCAGTGTACGGAATAGCACTTAAAATGCACCAAAATATTGAACGAGGCTTAGATTATAATAAGGGAAGGGAACAAGCCGGATTTCGTCGTAGATTTAGCACAATGTATCACATACAAACACTGAATAAAGTTACGCAATGGACTAATGAATATGAACTTCCAGTATATTTGGGATTCATAGTTTTTGAAAAAGCTTTCGATTGTGTCTCCTTGTCAGCAGTACTTAAAATACTGGAACATCAAGGCATCGAAAGTGTATATATGAAGTTACTGCGAAACATTTACTCGACTGCTACATCTGTCAGTAGACTACATCAAGAAAGTGAAAAATTTTAAGTTGGAAAACAGGTAAGGAGATTCAATTTCTCAAAAACTGTTTTCAGCTGTCTTGGAAAGTGTGTTTCAAAATTTAAACTGGGATGAATTTGGAATAAAGATCAATGGCGAATATCTTCATCACCTAGGATTCGCTGATGATATAGCCCTGTTTGCTTCATGTGCAGAAGAACTACAAACCAGAATGGAAGAGCTCTGTAATTATAGTTCGAAAATAAGCCTTAAAATGAATTTAAGTAAAATAAAAGTAATGTACAATCAACATGCTTCAAAGATGGAAATAAAGATTAGCGGAGAGACAATAGGCATAGTTGAGGAGTATATTTATCTAAGACAGCTCAAAACATCAAATATCAAGTTGACTGACGAAATTAATAAAAAATATAAAACGGCGTGGCGTTCGTTTGGAGGACTACACTTTATTTTCAAAAGCAAACTACCAATGTGCCTGAAGCGTAAAATTTATAATCAATGTATCTTACCTGTGATGATGTACGGCTGTGAAACTTGGGCATTGAATGTACAAACGACTCAAAGATTGAGAATCACACAAAGAGCAATTGAGAGATGCATGCTAGAAATAACTAGGAGGGACACGAAGACAAATGAGTGGATTCGCGCTCAAACAAAGGAAGAGGATGTAATGAATACTGCGAAGAAAATGAAGTGGAGATGGGCCGGTCACATAGCTAGACAAACAAATGGAAGATGGACGACAATGTCAAGTACATTGGATTCCTAGAGAAAAGAAGCGACCGAGACGACGTCCGAATGCAAGATGGGTAGATGAAATCAAGCGTTTTTCAGGAGCTACATGGATGAGGATAGCAGCAGACCGAGATACGTGGAAAGAAAAGGGGGAGGCCTTTATGCAGCAGTAGATAGAAAACGGCTGAATATGATGATGTGTGTGTGTGTATGTGTGTGAGTTTTTATATTTTTGAAGATACTGGACAAATGACAGGCAACAATGAAATTTTGGAAAACTGCTCCAATAATACTTGTGAATGTGCATCAAATGTAGTATTTGCGATGCATTTTTTATTTAAGCTTAGAAATTTAGCAAAACTCGGAAATGCGTAGGCTTATGACGGATATTCTAATTTCTCAGCCAAATAAACAAAGTCTTGGATAGTTCATTTAATACTCATTCATATGTGTTATTGGGGCCACTTTACCAAATTTAATTGTTGCTTGTCATTTCTCCAGTATCTTCGAATATATATATATATAAAAACTCTGTCACACACGCGGCGTAGGCCTCTTCAAACTGATGGATTGGACGCGGCCGAAATTCACTGGACAGTGCGTGTTATGTACGGAAATAAGTTCATGAGAGTCTGTTCTGGACAGAAAAGATCTCAAAGGGTTCGAGAAGAACAACTTTATGTTCATGATTACGCTTACTATTCAGGTGGGAACTATCTTTGAGGGAGGAAGGGTTGCAAAAACTGGTGCTCTATTTAGACAATTGAATGAATGCGGATGAAACTTCTTGGAGAAGTAGCAGAGGTATTAAGGTAGCTTTTGTTTATCTTTTTATTCTTGTGTTACTCTTGTTTATATCTTTACACATTACATAAAGTTATTTTCCGAATTGCCCTTGTTTTGCTGCACTACTGTTCTAACATTGAGCGACTTTCCTTCAGAGCCCAAACGAACATGCTAAAAACAGAAGATTTTGTAAATTCAGAGTGTGTTCAAGATTCCAGTGGACTGAAACAAAAGACTTCATTAAAAAATAATAAACACAACTGTCTAAAGACATACTTTTGTTAAATAATTCGTACTAAAAAGTAAAAAAGTAATTTTGTTTATGCATGACTAAAAAGGAAAGCATGGGACTCTTATATATAGTCACTTAATAAATTCTTGAATTTGCGCGCCCCATGTTTTTCTTTTTAGTCAGGCGCAAACAAAATTATTTTTTACTTTTTAGTACGAATTGTTTAAGAAAAGTATGTCTTTAAAAACTATTTTAATTATTTTTGGGGGTTATTTCTGTGTTCGGATACTTTTTATCAAGATAATATTTTGTGACTCAAATCTTAAAGTGTTGTGCAACAAATCAAACGCAACATCGTTGCAGGCTAGTATTTATTTTAGGATAAAGAAGTTCATATTAAAAATATTAAAATATGCTTTTAAAATATAGAAATATACAAAAGTAACAATGGAATATTGTATCGTCACCCGACGTACATCGCTGTGCAAAATTTCATCATTGTATGATGTCAGGAAATGAGATAACGTTGCATGATTTGGGGACACCACGGACCATTGTGAACTAATAAAAAGTCTATAAAAATCAGACTATAGTAAACATAGACAGGTTTAGTATAGTAAACATAGCCTTTTCCTTAATTGCATGTAAAGCTTCTGCTTAGTTAATAGGTCAGTGTACTAGACAATATTAATCATTTTAAGGCTTCAAACACAAAATTCAGATGAATACTCGTCATCTTGATAATACTGATCATCTAATAAATGTCCAGTTTATGTCTATATATGTCCAGAGCCATGCTTTGATTTTCATATCTAACCTGAGAAAAAAATCAAACTTTCTCAATAATTTAATTTATTGGTTTATTTATTACAATGTACTAAGAACACCAGTAAAGCAAATATATAGCACAAGTCTTATTACACATGGAGAAATGTAGAATCAAAGCAAATGATACCAGTAACTGTTATAAACTTGTACACATCTTTTTATATGTTTGTTTTTGTTACACATTAACACTAATTTCATTACTTATGTAGTCTGACATATTTATAAAAATATAACTAATTGCCTTGTACATAAACTTAGCATAATTTCTATCTCTTCTATTATTTAATATTTCTAGAGAAAAATAAAATAACCAGTAGTTATAATCATTGTAATAGTAATCAAGTTTCGCTCTGTGACAAACTATTCTATCAAATAACTTCTGAACAGCTTCTAATTTATTACTTAAACTAATTTATTACTTGAACTGACCCCAACCTCATTCCAAATTGCTGAAGCAAATTCTAATTTCGGTCGAATTAAAACCGTGTATGTAGCTGGGATATTAAATAAACCCCATCGTCTGAAAATAAAACATATTAATTTTCTTGCAGCATTTACTTGATTAAAAATATGAGCGTCAAATCAAAGTTTCGAATCTTTCATAGTGTTATTTACCTGAAGGCATAACTCACTACACGTATATATCTGCTGACATAATGGTTCGTCTTCCTTGTGTACGTTATAACTTTTGTTTTTAATTTATTAAATAAAAATACAGATTTCTGACAAGGCTCATATATTTTAATAATAAAAAGAAACTATAATGTAACAGCTTCCGAAATATACCACCTCCTTCTTCAGACTGAGAATTATAGAGTGACGTCTGAAGAAGGAGGTGGTATATTTCCGAAGCTGTTACATTATAGTTTCTTTTTATTATTAAAATATATGAGCCTTGTCAGAAATCTGTATTTTTATTTATTCAAGATGGATAAAAGGCCATATTGTCATAGTATCCATGTCGATTTATTAAGTTGATTTTTCTTACACCAGTGCTTCTAAATCTTCTTCCAAAACTACATTATCTGTATATCTATTTACAACCTTATGTAATTTTATATCATGAGCGTACAAAAGTATTTCAGAGGATTTTACACTAGTCACTATGTCGTTAATAAAAATTGAAAACAATAAAGGACCCAAAGGGAACCCTTGTGGAATTCCATTACTCATTGGGACTTTAATTGATAAACAATGCCCAACTTTCATCTGAAAAGATCTGTTCTCTAAATAGCTTTCAAACCATTTGATATATTTTGGTATTAATCCCATATTTGATAATTTACGTAATAATATAACTAACAAAATCCAAAGCTTTCGATATGTCAATATATATTACGTCAACTTGCTTTCTGTTATTAATATGATTGTTAATATAATCAGTGACTTAACATAAATTCGTATCAGCACTTCTTCCTTTGAAAAAAAAACATGCTGATTTTCATATATATATTGTTTTTGAGTCTAAAAAATAAACAATCATACGTAACTGTTTCAAATATCTTGGCAAATAAGCATACGAGGGAAACTGGTCTGTAATTTAATGGGTCGTTCTGTAAACCTCTTTTGTACACAGGTACTATATCTGTAGTTTTCCGTATATGTGCCAGTAACCAGAGATTTGTTAAATATCTTAACTAGATGTGGTACCAATATTTCAGCACAGCCTTTTACAACAATAATAATAGTAATATAATACTAGCTAAAGTACCGGCCCGTTGGTGCGGGGTGAATAAAATATGTTAGCAACATCACCACCACCACCACTACTACTACTACTACAAATACAACAACAACAACAACAACTACTATTACTACTACTACTACTGCCAAATAATACTACAATGTTTAAAATATTAAATTTAAATATTTTTATTTACAACAATCTCCAAATTTAAATTTAAAAATTATAAACTATTTTTTATTTTTTATTAAACTAATTATTTATTTACCAAATTTAAACTTTAAAAAGAAATGAGCTACACATGAACATTGAAATGAAATCCATCTACCATTTACAGAAGGAAAACCTCTAATTCCTTCCCAGGAGGCACCATACCAAGGATAGAAGGGACATTCCCACGCTCAACGGCGATAGTCCAGAGGTGAACCTACAACAAACTGTAACAGAATTTCTGACAATGGTTTATATAAGTGAAAAATTTGTGCTGGAAATAATGGAACAAAGTCCACCACCGTAACTTCATTCATAAATCCAATATGGCGGAAATTAACAAAATGGCGGATTTTCACAGGCTATATATGACTGTAAGTTTGTTACCTCGTAGAGTCTAAACAACTTAAGCGATTTTAACAAATGAGGTGTCATTGGATTTGCCTTGATACATAATGTGTCCTAGGTTGTATGAAGTTATGAAAAAGCAAATCAAACATGACTGATTTTCACCTGCTATGTATGTATTTATATAAGTTTCTTACCTCGCAGAGCCTAAACTACTTGCGCGATCTTAACAAGTAAAGTGTCGTTGGATTTATTCTTATCCGTACTGTGTCTGAAGATAGATACAGTGATGAAATAATAAATCAATAAAATAATATCGATGAAATCGATAAATCAATCGATGAAATATGCTTAAATCTTGAGTTAAATCTGTAATAAGCCTATAGAATAACCCATTAGTGTATAGTGTTCAAGAAATTGTATACTGAAATAAATGTTTATTACCCGGGAGGAAAATTTGCCCGGACCCGTAAATGTGTTTGTAACATAATACAGAGATTCAAAGTGACTTAACCTGATACATGATCTGGCAACTGTGTAGAGGAGCGTATGGGAATAAAGAGAAGTGAAAATGAGCTGCAGCAGGTGCGCGGTTTTCCGCACGATGTAATATAAGCAAAAGTCTTATTCTTCTTGTTGTTTTCATTACTAACCAGGTAATTTGTGAGCTATTATTAACTTGAATGTACAGAGGAAGGAAATAATCAGATATAAAATGAATCAAAATAAGGCATTAATTCCATATCTGCCAAAGGGTTACAGTTGGTAGACCTTGTTACTTCGTTTTCAGCACATATTTCTCATCTAGAAACCACTATAAGAAATTCTTCTTAAATTAAAATCCGCCATGTTGGATTTATTATTTCATGGCTTCATATAACTTTGGACACAGTATGGATTAAGATGAATCCAACGACACCTCATTTGTTAAAATCGCTCAAGTAGTTTAGGTTCTACGAGGTAACAAATTTACAGACATACATACATAGCCTGTAAAAAAATGCCATTTTGTTAATTTTCGCCATGTTGGAATTATGAATAGAGTTACAGTGGTAGACTTTGTTCCATCGTTTTCAGCACTAATTTTTCATCTAGAAACCGCTGTAAGAAATTCTGTTGCTGTTTGTTCTAGGTTTATTGCTATTTTTACTGCATTACGATACTGATACACTGTAATAGAAAAGTAGTTGGGCGAGCATTGCCGGAAACTAGCTTACTGCGCTGTCCAACTTCTGATGAAACTGAGGCCCTCCGTGCCCCAAGTACCGCTTGACTAGATTGCAGTGGCAACGAAAATGAATCTATCCAACAGATTCCTGTATTTTAGTAAGTTTTGACTTCAGCCTGTCATCATTATGAATGCGATGCTAGTTAAAATTCACATTCATGCCCCAGCCGGGATTCGAACCCGGGACATTCGAGTAACTGGCTTAGCGCTCCAACCCACACGGCTACTACATCGACAGTAGTAATAGAAGTAGTATTTGTAGTTGTAGGAGCAGTTGATGTTGTAGCTGCAGTAAGGAATACATAGGGGAATTACACTCAAACACTTCTCCTTTAGTTGAGACTTGAAGGAGAGGAGTGCGGTTTATTGATGGCTCATCTAGCCCTATGTGTTAAACCGGATATTAAAAAATAAGAATGATGAAAATCGGTACAGTAGAACGACAGGACGGACTGCACAAAGCTTTTTTTTTTAGCAATTTTTAATATATATATTAATATTATATAATAATAATAATAAACATTGTTGAAGAGTATGGTCATTTAAAAAAAACACATTCCGTCTGAAATCCTCTAAATGTTTAAAGGCATGTAATTTTGGATTAACTAAACCTTGTATAAAACAAAAAGGACATTAAATTCTTTTCTTCAATCTCTTTCAGTCTGTGAGTAGAGAAATATTTTATAGTTAGGAAATTCTGTAGCTTTATTTAGGGACCTACAATTAGAATAAAGAAATTTGTTAAATTTCTCTAAAGTGAGTCGATTTTTTAATGATTATCCTTCCTTCATGCTAGATGCCAGAAAGTGTAGCTCACAGATCTACAACCTTATAGGTTAAATAATAAAGAACTAGCAAAACAGTTCTATATTAGAATATAGCAAACCAGTTTTCTAATTTCAAGAGTGCAATTGCTTTCCCCTACTAATTTCAAATTTACCCTAAAAGTTTATAAACATATGATATCCTGAAGCAACTTTTGTCAATTTTCTTTTTGAAATTAGCCTTCACAATGTTTAATTTAATACCTACTTTTCCCTCTGAATTTGTGTTTGGCATTGTCCTGTTTGAAAATCAACCATTCGTATGAGGTTCTCAATACTGATAAAGGAAATTATCCCATGATCATCAAATTCGTTGTTTAATCCCATAATTATTTCACGGAATCATTCTTGCACCTATTCGTAAGAAAATCCAGTGCGCCATGTAGAGTATTCATTGAGTTTTGCTCGTAGTTCCTGGAAGTGAACTATATCCAATAACACATTCTTGAAATTATTTTAAAATAATTATGCTCCTGGATCTATTGGCTGATTGTTCGGGAAAGTAGAAATAATTGATCGACATTTACCTAAAACAAATTCAATTTCTTACTCCTTAAATAGAAATATAGGTTTTCTCTCTCACTACTTTACCTGGCATTTTGACAATGACTCGAATACGTAGTAATCAAGATTTTGTACAGACATTTAAACGTCGTTAGTGATTGAGAAAGATTAAATCGTAACACGTATTGAAAATGGTCACTATTGGCGTCCAGACAGAGCACTATATTTTTGGAAAGTTCTTGCCAGAATATCCCCAGGAATTGTCTGAATGTCTTGAATGATATTTGATCTTAATGCGGCGATGAATGCTGCTTTGTTTCACTAAATTTGACTTTTCATATATCTCCATAAGAATTAATCAAGAGATGAAATCTGTCTACTGTGTAGGCCACAATCCCAAGGTCCCTATTTCTGACATACTGGCACGGCTTATTTGCAAGTCTTTCAGACTTTCTTGAATCAATTGAATGGTGGGGAATTATTTTGTAGTGTTTATAAACATCTGCTTCATACTTTAACTTCAGGTTGTGTTCTGATAGGTTAGATCTCTTCCTTTGCGTAATACATTTGGAGAATTACTTGGTTTTACATTTTCTAGCTGATATAATGATTTCCTATAAGCAGTAGTGATATTTAGCCGGTTTGCACCGGTTCCCCCGAAAAGATTATAAAAATTTGGTTGGTTTGCAGAACCGGTTGTTAAATCAATCGAGTAAATGATTCGATTCTTTGAACCTAAATCTGATTTCATTCAATTGCTTGCAGTTGTGAGGTGGACTATCACAGACTCACAGAGCCGCAAGAATCAGTGAATGGATTACGAAATAAATTTCCAAATAGGATCACAAAGGCTGCTTGGAAAGCTTAATTATGCCTGTATTTTCATTTTAGAGACAGAAAAGAAATGAAGATGTCCATATTTAGAAAATCTAAATTGTTGGAAGTACTTTGCCTTGATGACTGACCTTTAGGAAGTCCTGCCACTCCTCTCCTTGTTTCTTAAGAATAGGGTTTCCTCCAGGATTTTCAATTTGGGGGTGTAAAGTCAAAATTTGGAGGGTGTAAGCGAAGTTTTGTACGGTTTCGATTGATTTTAAAGAACAAAGAATTTTTAAATTTGGGGTGTGTATTGTCGTGATTTTCTGGCGTGAAATTCCCCAAAGCGGGTGGTCTTGCGGAATCACTCTTTAGAAGCAAAATTCTGCTATTATAAAAGCTGAACGACGGAGTAGAAGGTCTGCGATTGTTGCTATTTAGTGAATGAAATTAAAAGCGAGTACGAAGACCTGATTGAGAAAATAGTAACTTCTAACACTTTTTGGAAAGTAAACTTGAAACTGGAGATCATTACAGGAAAATGTCAAATTAAATTTCAGTATTGCATCCTAATACGTGGCCTTCTGACGTGAAACATTCATGAACTATGTAGATAACAGAGGAATTTAAGAAATGAGAGCTCTCTTCTTAGTAAACGGAAAGCTATATGTATAAAGGAAACATCGATACCATACTTTAGCTAAAGCAGAACAAGCATTCAGCATAATAAACCTGACCCTACACATTTGAAAGAAACTCGTTGAATGTTAACATCATAAGTTATAAGATGGACACGAAACATCTAAGGCTACCCTCAATGAATGGGATCCAGAAAAGTATATGAAACCTTGATTGAGGTAAAAAAGACTCTATACTACAGAAGACAAAAGGGTAGAGAAATCGAAGGACGAAATAGAAGCTTTAGAGAACCAAAGATAGAAACTTCTCTCAGTTTCCTTCCATTAAAAAAACGTTGATGACACAAGATCATAAAAGCCATTGGATGTGAAATTGTAACTCTTATTTTTCAATTTTATAGGAAATGTAACTATATAGAGTTTATATTGTGACAGAAGAAGTATATTTAGTTCTCTTGATTCATATTCAAAAATAAAATCTTAACAAAATACGATAAAAAAAAGTCTTTGTATTTGTAATGTTAGTTAAATATTTGGAATAATTTTATATGAGTTTTCAGACTTTTGTCATTCTCGTTTTCAGGCATAATGCTTTCGTTCATTTTGAAATTATCTATTTGAATTGACTATTTCTTCTTTTTGTTTATCGAAAA